>JAPYZE010000350.1:0-119681 GCA_030522805.1 Leptomastidea abnormis
ATACTTTTTAAGAATACCCGATACTCCAGCATCGATTACTTTTGGTTTACTCGATTATTTTACTTGGATACTTTTTTCGAGTATCGCCCATCCCTACTCTACAGCGTCAGTAAAGTAGCTTTCTCTCTTTCTCTGCGAGTGGCGAGCAGTAGTTCACCTTCACCAGCGGACGTCGATTGTCACGAGAAAGTGAGAGAAAGCACGAGAGTGTCTAGTTTCACCGGGGAATCTAGAATATAACATATGATAAACTCGGCCGCGGGTCTGCTTTTGTCGAATGTGCCGTTATATGTGTGTGTATGTGTATGTGCGTGCGAGGATTCTTGGATAAAAAATCTGACTAGTTGTTTCGGAATTCGAGTTGACCGAGTAGTTTAGACGAGCGAAAATTTCGGAGAAACTTATTTTACGTAACATTTAAAACTTGAAAGTTTTCCACAGTTTCAGCTTTGGTCTTCTCCAGAAATTTATTTTCCTCTACGAAAAATTTGGTTTACGCAAATCCGACGTGAGAAAAAAAAGCTGGAAAAAAATAAATTAACTTTGCTCTTCGTCTTTCCTTCTTCCCAGCATAAATCAACAGCTCTTCTAAAATATCCCAACGCAAGATACTTTTCTCATCTTTTTGGCCAAGGCAAGTAGCTCCTTACATTTGGCGATCCAGCGAGTTTGCGCCCCGATTAAATTAAGCCGATGTCGTTTGACAAATGAAGATCAGATAAAGGGATAATCCTTTGGTTTTCCCCTCTGGCTCTTGCTGACTTTCGAGCTTTTTTCGCTTTCTTTCTCTTTTATCATCCCCCACTTAAAATATCATAAAAATCTTAAGCTTTTCGCTTTTTTGCTTCGACTGTCGTTTACTCGCCTCAAGCTAGCAGCTCAATTTCCTTATCCGGAAAAAAAACAGTGCAGCCTTGGATTTTCAAGAACCCCTCTTTCGTATTAGGAAGTAGAAAACTTTGAAGATTTCTTAATTTTGTCATGGCCGAGATGAACTCAGAAAAAATGTATGCTATTAGAATTAATCCAAAAAATTTATAAAAATAAAAGATAAATATTAATAAACATATATTTGCAAATATCATGAAATTACTACTGAATGAAAGCTGGATAAATAGAATACACTCTCCTTTTATTCAAGAGAAAGCTTTGCACAAAGAGAGAGTGAATCATATCCTCTGGTCGATTGACGCTTACTTGAGCTTGCAGAAGTTTGTCGGCATAACAATGATAAGGATAAAAGCCGAGAGCACACAGCGGTATTACACAGGTAGTTGGCAAGGATAAGAAGGGGACTGCGGCCTGAGAGTAAGAGTCAGTAGGTATTTGGCTTGCTGTTTTGCAAAAGCTTGCACTGCTGCTGCTACTACTGAAAAGGAAGAGAAGCGGTGAGAGAGTGTGGATCCTTGTAAGACGTTTTAATTGGACAAATCCGCCTATCCTCATTAAATCCGCAAGCTCTTCGCTCGTCTTTTCTTCCCTTGCTACTCCTTCTTTATCATCTCTCTCTTTCTTATATACAATCGCGCATATTACTTGGCTCTTTTTCATCTCCGTGCCTTTAAATTGAAAATCTCGCGCACACGCGCGTACTTCTCAAGAAGATCATTCTTCGTTTCATCCACCCCACCGGTTTCTTTTTTATCTGACTCCAAGCCCTTATTCTTAGCTCTCCTACATCCCAACCCAGAGAGACGTCCTTATATTTCCGCGCATAAATGTGCTTTTTCTTTCTCTCCTTGGTTTATCATCCCAAGGAGATATCGCGAAACGAAGCAGCTCAAAGTTATATTCACGACGATTTAGTTAGTCCGGCTGATCTTTTTGGTATGTGCAGTTTTGATTTACTCTTTGGAGTTTATTTCTTTATATACTTTTTTTTATCATTTGTTTTAACGAAGATTATAAAGTTTAAAGATGATTTAACAAAATTGAGATTTATTCACTCTGTATCTCATAATAACGGAGAATGGTAACTTCATAAGAGTGGTTCTTACCATTGTGAACAACAGAACACGTCGTGCGTCTAGTGTTCCGGCTTTTGGCAAACCAACCCTAGCGCTCAGAACCTTCCACAATACACCGAGAAACAGAATGAGACGTACAAGAGAGAAATAGAGAGAGAGAGAGAGAGAGAGGAGAGAATGTAGAGCTTTTGATAGCCAGAACGAGAATAGATCTCATTGTCGCGGTGTTCCGAGAGTTAGGGTTGCCGTCCGTCGAGCTGCTGACAGGCCACGTACGTGGTCTTATCTGGCTGGCAGAGGTTGCTGCTGCTGCTTCTACTGACGTTATCAGCTACGCCTCCGAGGCTTGTACTACACATACTCTCGAAGGCTACGTTTTTCAAGAAGATCCAGCATCGATTCCTGCCTGTATAATGGCTCCTTGATTGTTTCTCTAGAGGGAAATGAGCCTTCCCTGCTTAGAATTTAGGAAAGGCGGACAAAGCTTGTCGATAGGACGATTTCTTTGAAAATCTAGGGAGTCAGTGCTATGGGAAAAATGGATTTGAGAATTAGGTCGTAAAATAAGAACAAGACGATGAACGAAGTAAGCATGGTTTATATAGTTTATTCGAGATCATCATTGATAATAATAATAATTAATAATTATTTCATAATTATAATAATAATAATTAATATCATTATTTACATTTATTATGACAATTATGTTACTCATTACGAATTGTAATTACAGTGAAGGTTTTTGCCTCAGTTGCGTAAACCTCTGAAGAAACTGCTTATCAATATCATTAATTAACGTGTGTGTTTCTTGGTGTGTGAGTAGAGGTGGGTGGGGGGGGGGGTGTATTTATGGATTAGCGTGTGTGTGTATGTATACGTACGTGTATGTATGTACACACGTGCGAATTTTTGAGTATTATTTTGACGTTTTGCCTTTATTCTCGCGTGGTCAAAAAAAAAGGTGACCCGAAGAAGAGGCATTATCTTACGATCGAGTAAGTAATTTCCTTGAGCTAAAATTATTTCAATTGAATGTACAGGGTTGTTCCGACGAGTTTTCCTCTGGCGTTTTATTCCGCGTGATAAGGATGGGGCTGAGGTGATTCCCCGTCGAATAAAGCCATTTTTAGTCGCTTGCACTTGGCCCGTCGGTTCTTGAACCAAAATTGCACGTTCTTTGGCTCAAGTCGTGGAAACTTTTGCCGATAGGGCATACGATTTAGCTCCTCTGTGTATTTTAAAATCAACTGTAACAAATAAAAAAAAAAAATAATAAAACACAACTTATTTTAAAGAGAAAAAATTTAATTTTCTTAAATTGTATTTGTAAAAATGAAAACTTACCGCGTGACTGGGATGGGTATTATGTGTGAACCACATTTCGAGCCTGGGAACCTCGGTCACGGGGTCAATGAACGTCCGATTACGCTTCCTCCTCTCGTCCAGCATACTAGTAGGACAGCCAGCAGGACCACGGGGCGATAAATAGTGCGACATGTACATAACGCTGTGGCTGAACATGGGACTGGGTACGAGGGAGAAGCTGGGCAGAGGGCCAGTCGGACTTGCCTCATCGTCTTCCGAACCCGAGGAGACGTGTCGCGCGGTCTCTTCCTGCTTCACGGATGACGAGGTTGACGAGGGGGCTTGGCTTTGTTGTTGCTGTTGTTGTTGTTGCTGCTGCTGTTGTTGCGCTTGATCCTCTGGACGCGTCGTCAGAGATAATGGACCGACTGGAGGACTGGCAGGAGGGCAGGGTGAAGGCGAGGCCGACTAAAAAATCATTTCAGGAGTCTTATATCTCCCACCTACTACTGATTATTGATTTTTAAAATGTACTAAAATAAAACTCACATGCTGCCTAGAATCTTCTTCCTCGTCGCTGCAGTCTTCACTGACGTTGCTGGCATTGCGGGGACTGAGGCCAGGAGGACTATATCCATTGACTCCCCGATTCTCAGCACGTTTCTGAGCGGCTCGAGCATTTTTGAACCAGTAGACGACGTTGTTGACGTGTAGGGGCTTGCGATCACGTCGGGACTCCAGGGCGTTGAGTTCGTTGACGTAGTGCTGGATCTGCTGGCGGGTCGGGTGCTGATTCTCGCCGAACCAGCGTTGAAGTCGCGGCAGCTCCAGCTCCGGATCGAAGGAGGTGCGCATGCGCGACTTGTGAGAGAACGGCAGCAGGCCAGGGTGATGTGCCGGATGGTGATGGTGACCCAGACCACTCGTTGCCACCGCTACTCCTGGGCCACCACCTGAAACCGCGACTTCCGCGGGCTGGGGTGATTGGCTACGGTGGTGCGCGTGATGGTTCGCGCCAGGCTGTAATAATGGGCTCAGACCCAGCCCAAGGTGCTGCTGTTGCAGCCAGGCTTCGAAGTTACGTTGCGTCTCCTCGGACAGGTCGTTACCACCCCGGCACAACGAAGACAAGGTCGACTGCAACACAATGTTTTTCTCGTTATCTAAGAGTAGCACCCTGAAAGCTGTTATATTATAGATGTATAATAATAAGCAGCCGTCAACTTTGTCATACACAAGCCCACGATAGAGCTTGGCATTATCAGCTAGGCATATTAACGACAAGAAGAGCCAGCATCCGTCTTATCACGATCTGCAGTTTTACAATGCACACTGCGACTGTTTACGATCCGGCTCTCGAGATCCGTAGAGTTTGCGGCGCTTAAGGACGTCGACACCGATCCGTCTTGGAAAAGTTTTGCACGCCCTCGCACATCTTATCGTCGTGCTGATTTCCAAGAGCAAACAGCCGCGAGATCAGTCGCGTGAGTTGAAAAAAGAGACAGGGCGAGAGAGAGAAAGAGAGGTGATCCGCGAGTAGCTGCTCGGTAGCTAACTATACGCGCTGAAGTTGGCAGTCATCGAGTAAATATTCATACTCTGGCTTGAGGTGGGACTAAAGAGATGACGGCTTATCTTGTGCTCGCGGTACTCGCTGCTTAAGTCTGATTTACGAGTACATATATATAATCGGTCGTGTTATTACAGTAAATCAATCGCTGCGCGGCGTAAGAGGCTCTCTTGCGCAAGAGCTATCCAAGTGAACGAGATCTCGCGGAAATTTGAGAGAGGAAAAACACTTGGCATTTTTATGTTTTTTCGTAGAACAAATTTTCTGTAAGATTAAGTGACTTTATTTGTTGACCTTGTGAATCAAGTATTTAAAGCTTTTGAAGGTAATTGTGTGAAATTGAAATTTGAGTAAACGCTAAACAATCATTGTTTTAAGCAGAGTCAGTAGAAGGCTTGTCTGCTTTTGCAGTAAAATCTCTATACCAGTTTGAATTCGGATACTTGGGATCTCAGAAGAAAATCGAAAGGGTTGTACAGGAGGCAGCTGATATTCTCGAGGATCTCGAGCTACGTACACCGGCCACTTAAGAAGACGGGGTTATGCCTTCTCTCGAGTTGGCAAGACGCGAAAGTGCCTCGGCCAAAGAAAGAGGCTAGGGCTATATAGTGGAAAGAGAAGATAGAGGTTTTGGTGCCGTTGGCAAAATTGGTAATCATAGAGCAAGGAGAAAGAGAAGATGGCATTAAAGTTCGACACCGGCCCGGTGGATCTTCAAAGAGAGCGAGTGCACTTAGATAATGCCCGTGGGGTGGGTCTCTTCCCCCCTCTCCTTCTTCGCCCAGCAAGCCACGCTTCCCCAGCTGATATATCGTTGCTGGCTGCTGAAGGGTGCAGGAGGTGGTAGTAGTAGCAAGAAGAGATAGAGAGAGAGAGAGAGAGAGAGAGAGAGAGAGATGGGGGATGGAGGAAGGCTTTTGATGAAGGCTGCGAATTCGGTTGAGTAAAGGGTAATCCTATCACGCGCTACTCGGCTACGAGATCTTCCTGATGCACGGCGCACTACCCCCTTCTCATTCCACCCTACTCGTCCCACCCGACCCACGCGCTTCTTGCCGGCTCCGCTTGTCTTGCTCTATCTGCCTTCCGTCTCTAACTCGCTTGCTCTTCCGATGTGAGACGCTGCTCTTAAGATTCTAAGGTTCGACGAAGAGCTGGCTTTCTCTCTCTCTCTCTCACTCTCTTTCTCTTTCTGACTTACTATGTCGTGAACCACTAACATCATGTGATTCTATGCCAGACGCAAAGTCTTTTCTGATTTTGGTAATGCGTTTGATAAGAAGCTTTGCCAACGGGTTTTTTTCTTTCTTTCTTTTTTTACTTTTTTTTGTGGATCAATGCGAGAGTTGTTCAAACAGAATTTTTGGTGATTAATGAAGATTTTATATTCTGAGAATGAAACTTTTAATGTTTCTGGAAACCTGATTGTTTGTATGATGACTAATTCATTTTTTAATGAATAAGTACTTTTTTTTTGCTTTACAAAATTAATATTTTACGCAATCAAAACTTGATTAAGCAATTTAATTTAAATATTCTAAATTTCTGTAAATTCATTGCAATATTTTTTTTCTTACACAATTTAAAGTAAACATATTAAGATCTTATCTTGTAATTTCACGAGACACACTAAAATTTGCACTGCTTTTTAAATCATGAATAAGATTTAAAGATTAAAAATTAAATGATTGATATGACATAAAATTTTATACCAACAGAAAAATATCCAATGAAGACTAGTTCTTAAAAAAGCAAAAAATTACAAGTACTTAAAACCTCATCATTAAAACCACAATCATCCGTGCCAAACTCCATCCCCTAGAGATAACGAGCTACTCAAGTCCCATAAAAAAAAAAATATTCCAAGTAAGAGAGTCGACTTTACTGAGATGGAGACAGCAACATTGACTTAAGACAGAGGGTAAGTATACGGGAAAACCGCGAGGAAGCTTCCGTTTCCGGGGCAGATTAGTCGTCGTCGTCGGCGCGTCGCGACCACGAAAGACGATGGCAAGAGTCCACCAAGTGCAGGAGGACTTCTTAATGAGATTAGGAGGGTGGAGCTTGGGGCTCTCCGGCTAGATTTACATTTTATACATTTTTAAGCGGTCGGATCTGGGTGGAAGCTACTGTTTTTATTCGGGTTGGACGGTTGAGTGGCCTGTCTCTTTCGTCTGCTGGTTGGTATTTATTTTTTTTACAGGAGGTTTATTTCGTAAGTTGGCTCTTACCTCGTCGAGGGGACAGCCTGCAGCCACGAGAACGGCGTGGCTGCGCAGTAACAATAGCCTCAACAACTTGTCTCTGACTTCGGAAGCTGGGGTTGGTGGTGGTGGTCTAGATCTGTACACCTGGATCTTGAGCGTCGCCAGGTTGATCAGCTCGGCGAGGATATCACCGACTGTGAGTAGTGGTCCATCCGCCACCTTGTCCGTCGGTAGCGGTTTCCAATTTCTTATCACGATGCTGCCCCGCGCGCTCAGAATCAAATCGTTGGAGTAGCTCAGACGCATCAACGCTTCCCCCACTAGATCCTGCGATCAATTCCAATGAAAACGGATTTGTTTGACTTTCAAGATTTATGATTGATGAGGTACTAATAGAGAAACTTTAGTAAAAGCTTACCTGAAAGGGCATATTTGCTGGTATGAAGACATACGTGTCCATTTCAACATGTGGTCGTCGCCAATTTTCTCGTCCATTGATCGACCGCGTTTCAACAATACTGTGAATCGCCTCTACCACGCAATGTACTGGAAGACTTTTACCTGAAATCAAAAAATTCAAAACAAAAACGTTAAAAATAATAATTTTATAAAATTACAATGCAATATTTTAAATATCTTCATTTTTTTTCTCTATTCTCAATAATGTACAAAAGAGATGCTGAAGTAAAACGCGTGAAAAGAGTCAATGCTTCGCGCATCAAGCCTGACAGAGGATTCAAATCACAAGCGGCATTAAGCGTCAGCAGCCTCCCACGTAATCTCCCAAGCCGAATCCTAAAACATTCTCCGATTGAGATCCGGGCTAACTCGACGGAAACTCATAATGCGGATGAAGCCGAGGTCGCTTGCAACGAGACACACACACACATACATACTGAAAGAGCTCGGTTTAAAAGGAAAGATCTGGGTAGGTGGGGTGAGAAAGAGAGAGAGAGAGAGAGAGAGAGAAAGCGCGAGAAATGGAGATCGAGAGGGAGAGAATAAGGGCTCTGCTGCGTGGTAGGCTGGCAGGCGTATAACCCTCATCGCGGGCGCTAAGCATATGCAGATCCACTCGTCTATCCCCGCGAGACAATGGGCCCTCGGTATTTCGCGACACAATGGCGACGATCCTCTCGTTTAACCCTGACTTAAGTCTTCTCTCAGTCTACCTCCTGCTCGACCTCCTCCTCCTCCTTTCCCTACTTCTCATCCTCTCTACTCTACCAGTACATAATCCCACGAGTGAGCGCCTCCCTATACACCAAAACTCCACGGAGGGCTAGTAGGTAAGGGCTGTGCAGGCGTCATCGTCAGCGTCATCGGCATTAGTGCACAGTCTTCTATGTATAACTTACGAGTGAGAAAGAGAGACGTAAGCTATCCGGCATTCATTGCGCTTCTCAAAAGCCAGTATGTTCTAAAGCGTCTTAACCCTGAAGAGATGCGCGCGTTGCTTGTTCGCTTCCACGTATGCTCGAATTAAGTACTTAACAGGGCCTAAGTTTCGTACATTGCAATTTGGTAGCTAATATATGTATATATAGTAAATCGTCAGAATTCACGAGAAAGACTCAGCTCCTTGAGAAACGCGTAGAAGGATTTAATCGGTCTTTTGTCTTTGTAGGCTACTTAGAGATTTGTATATAGATTTATTACGAAATAGTAAAGTGGTGTATTAGAGCTGCAATTACGCTACTTAGCTGTTTCCAGGAATCGTCGTTGCTCTGTAGATCGCTTATTATTTTTAATTATTAATATTCTGAAACAGCTTTTTTAAATGTAATATTTTTGAATAATCGTAGAATACCTGGATACTCAGCTAAGACCATTAAACTGGAAGACAGCAGTGATAAAAGCGCCCGAGCGAAACGGCTTGGAATATGAGCTAGCCAAAGTCCAGTTGTGGGGGGGGGGGGAGGGGGAGATACGCCTGGGTAACGATTAAATTGGCCGGTCAGAAATGAAAGGGGAAGGGGTTGAGCAGGAGGCAAAGTGGGCCGCGGGCAAAAGCTCCCCCGACGGTAGAAGCACGCACACGTATAGCATAGGCAAAGCTAGTACAAAGACGGTAGCGACGTAGATCGCGGCCTCTAATGAAAACTATAGTACGTCCCTGGGATTACGAGGGGAGTGGAGGGTTGTAGCCGTTGGTCAAGCTCGCCAGACATTGCCTCCCCCTTCTCCTCCTCCTCTCCGCGTAGCCGTATTAGATGGAAGTTTAGGCATTAATACCTAATAACGCGAGACCAGTGAAGCACTAAATCCTTTGTTGGTCCCGTCTTAGGCCAGACTTAACACCTTGCCACCGTCTCCGCCTGCCTTCATCGTTGACCGGACAGCAAGACGAACCTGGTTGAAGATGAGAGAGAGAGAGAGAGAGAGAGAGAGAGAGAGAGAGAGAGAGAGAGGATGGAATTGTGCTACTGGACCGACGGTGAGGGAAGAGGAGCTAACGTCTAATACTCTTGCTTGGTTATTAGCTGTCGATGTGGACCGGTCAAGGAAGGGTTAAACTTGACGAGTTAACTAAGGTACGCTTGCAATATAAAAGGGAGGTGGGTAGGTAAGCAGCTATAAATCCATCGTAGCTTTAACAATGATTAAACATTCAAATCAATTCCTTGCTAAGTAGCTGTATCAACGTTAAATATAAAAAAATATTCAACCAAGAGAGAAAAATCAATGTAATGAACTTACAGAGAGGGAGAAACGATAACTTCCCTCGTGAATAGCTTAGCACGAATCGGTGAATAGTAGTAGTAGTAGCAGGAGTAAGGGATTGGGAAAACAGTCAAAGAAAAGAAGCGTAGCTTCATTATCGAAAAAGGGAAAGGTTGTCAGAGTAGTCGACACAATGACACTCGCTCTCCAACCACAACATGGCTAAGAACCCCGGTTGAAAGAATTGTGAGAAGTAGGATGGTGATGGTGGTGATGATGGTAGTATAAGACCGCGAGAAGACTTCGATCATCGTTTTTCTTTCTCCGCTCTCGTTTTTCTTCCCAGTGAGGCTTCACCGGAAGCTCTCGGAGAACGGAATCTTTAATCTTGAACGCCATCCGGAGAGTCGCGGGGGGTACGTCAAAAGACATTTCTCATTTCTGGTACGGTGTCCTACTCTATCGAGCTTTTACTCGCTATCTGTATCTCTGTGACTCTGATGGTCTTGTATTGCAAGCCTATAGTTGCTATGACGCGTTTCTTGATTCGTTCACGTTACTGTCTTGGTGAAGATAAGCTTCTTCTTGTTCGCGAAGTGACGCAATTTTGCGGTAATATGCCAACAGCTGTTTTCAGATGTTAAAACTAGCGATTATTTGTTAACACTTTGCTTTCTATTAATATTTTATTATAATAAAATGAATTAGATGTTATTTTCTTAATCTCATATGTTTAATGATAGAAAACCAAACCAAATCTACTGTTAATGTATTTAATTATTCTGAAAACCAAGTAAAAAAATCACTAAATCTGGCACAAAAGTAAGAAATAATTAAAAAAAAAAAGAGAGAAAGAAAAATATCGTGACATGCAAATGTCAGCCTTTGCCGCGGCATTAAAAAGCTCAGCGTACTAAAATCCCCGAGTGCGGCATTCAGCGCGTTTGCAAATACATTTAACCCAGTTCTAAAAAGTATTGCAACTCATGCGCTCGCGCGCTTGTCCTACTGAATGATCCCGAGGGTCGAGTTCGTCGTCGTAAGCACTTCAAGTTATCGTTAGAATGAGTAAGTTTTGTTTAATGGGTAGTATAATATATATACGTTCATTGCTTGTGTAAAAGTAAGAAAGAGAGGAAGAGAATGCATACATAGAAAACGCGGAGAAGGACGAGAGGGTCGGAATGTAGGCAAGTATGCGCGTTCGAGAAAGAGAAAGAGAGAGAGAGAGGGATTGAGTAGGGCTCATAAGGTTTCCTCCTCTCAAGCTTCTTCGTAGCCTCTCGTAATCTAAGACACGGGCCTAGTCTTTTGAATCTAATCGCGTTTTCTCGAAGCCGTGCCACGCGCATTATCCACCTTAGCTTCTACTGCCCTACCTACTTATACCTACCCTACCCTCCCCCACCATCCTCTAACTCACCCTCTACCCGTTTTCTCGCTTCCGGTGTGGATAATGATTTTACTCTAATTATTCATCCAAGTGTCCGCTATACAGATATCATCCTCCAAAAATGTGTATGATAAAAACAGTACAGCTCAACCTCAATAATTATAATAATAATATAATAATAATATTTTTCATGCAACATAGTTTGTACATGAATGGTGATCCAGAATAAGAGAATGTCAGCGCGATAATCACTCGCAACTGCTTGATGTCGACCACGCATATATATTTAACACTAAGCAGTATGGTGTGTGGAGGAAAGCGTGGGCGTAGTCGTTATCAGGGGCTGATCCGGCGGATGCCAGGCTTGCGCAGATAAGGGAGGCAGCAGCTACGACAGTAGAGAGAAAGAGAAAGAAAGAAAGAAAAAAGCACAAAACTCTTTCGAAGTCTGCCTTTTTATCATCGTCACAGAGCACTTCCCCACAGCCTATCTAATTCTAATCGCTCTCGCTATTCCCTCACTTCGGTCCAACTTTCTTATTTTATTCATTTTAAAATTTTTCTCTAACTCTTATCCACCCGCGTCCTGCTCATTAGCGCAAGCCAACCTCCTCGAATTGCTCGAGAAACGATAGCAAAGCTTGGTAGCAGGAACCAGCTGCTGTCATAATTTGGAGATAAGTTGGGAGAGCTATTTAATAGAGCCGTTGGTAAGTCGTGTCGAGTAATCGAGGTGACTGCAGAAGGCCCGCAAGCCATCAAAATACTATAGCCTGTTTTTTTTTTCTTTTATTTTTCACGTACTTCACAAGCCGCATCGCGGACAATCGAATTACACGCAGCTAATCCGCATATATACATGTATGCATCTACTAGAGAGGCCTGGACTTGACGTGCAGAGATATCCTCGCGTGCCAGGCCGAGGCTCGCGTGCGATTTAAGCTGAAGCTCGGAGGAAAGCGGGACGACTGCTGCTGCTACTGCAGACTCTATAGTGAGCAGGGAGTGAGAGAAAGCCTCTAGATAAGACGTAATGAGATAACCTTCGCTAGCTTACGAGATCACCGGCCACGCGACGAAACCTTCCAAATCCACGGTGTTAGCTGAGCCGATGATGCAGTAGCAGTAGCAGCGCGACCGATGTCCACGCGTGCGCATTTCTTTAGCCCTGGAAATATTTACTCTATTTTTTACTCTCTCTCTTTAATTTCAAGGGTCATATAGCTGCTCTGTAGTAAAATTTACCAGGAGCTCAAATTCAAGGCACATTATTGAAATTGACTTTACTGAAGACTATGTCAGCAATATTATGCGTACTTAAAATTACACTTTACTAAATTCTATTACAGGATCCATATAAAATTAATTCTATGCATTGTAATACGATACATATATCTTGCTCGCAACTTTCATCATCAGACACATTGTAATTGTTCATTACAAAGTTGAAAACATTACAGGCGCCAACCTCTACTATTGCACATATAATATACGTAACTCATCAAACTTAAAGCAGTAAAAGCAGCAGCCTATATAAGCTGAAGCGTCTCTTATCAGTTCACCAAAAAAGCACCTGTAGCATTTTCTCACGGCATTTCCTTTGGAAAGCTCAACCAAGCGAAGCATTCGAAGCCTCGAGGCTCGTGAAAATCTTCGTACTGGTGATACCATCGTCGAACTTCATCTTGACACATACGTACATGCATGCATACTTATACACCTTCGTACTTGGAACATCGAGTGTTCCAAGGGTTAAAACTCGCTTTCCTTAAGATGCTTAAAGGGGGTGTAAGCTTTTGCTTCGAGTGAGCGCAAAAAGACGCGAGAGAAAGCCTAGGCTGCTCCTGCTGCCTCCCGGACTTTGACTCGCGCGTGTCGTACGCCTCGCGGGCTCGTCACGTCTGGCCTATACTCCTCCTTACTCCTACCCTTCTATTTCTACCCTTTCCTTATATACCGAAAGATTTAAATTACTTGGGCAAACTGAGCGAGTGGAGTGTGAGCACAAGAAGCTTCGCCCGTAAATTTCTCGGCTAAGCAGCTTAATTTGGGATTTTCAGTAACGAGTTATTGTAAGCGCAAACTCCTTCGCGTATACATATGCGGAAAGTTCTATAAAATGTGTGCATGGATCTATTCTATTCTAGCTTGTGCTTTGTGCTGACAGAGTCTCGGGATTCAGTTGTGTCAAATACGCTCAAACTATTTTATAGTGAGTAATTTTACGATAATTAATGTTATGTACGAGGTCTTCGAGATGAAAGTCGAATATGATCTTTCTGTTT
This sequence comes from Leptomastidea abnormis, assembly GCA_030522805.1. Lineage (NCBI taxonomy): Eukaryota > Metazoa > Arthropoda > Insecta > Hymenoptera > Encyrtidae > Leptomastidea > Leptomastidea abnormis. The sequence continues at coordinate 13,392 of JAPYZE010000350.1, forward strand.
TCAAGCTTGTATACGATTATTCTAAGCTTGGACAGTCTAACATATATATATATATATATATATATATATATATATACGAACACTAAGCTGCGGTCAGAAATCCCAGGTCTCTTGGGTAAGGATCACCATCATCTTACCCGCTAGACATGTATAGATACTCAGATCTAAAGAAGTGAAAAAAAGAAAAAAAAATGTATCGGCTATCGCCAAGCTGAAAAGCCTTCCATGTATACCAAGCAAATAAACGCACACGTGTCTCGGAAAAAGGGAGAAGGTCAGTCTCGACTTGCTCCCGGCCTACGTAAGACCTCTACCCTCCTTCAGCCGCTAGCGCGGATTAAGCCAGCAACGTCTCGTCCCGGGACAACGACGACGACGAGTATGTGCAAAATCCCCCTTCACTCTACCACCACCACCAGCAGCAGCAACATCAGTAGCACCATCACCCTCGCATAGAGTGTAGTATATGCAAACCCTTGTGGCTTAGCCCCCAAGCTAAGGCCGCGAGAGTATACCCCTTGGGATTACTACGTCATCCTGCGGAGGACTCTACTGCTGCTACTGCTGCTTTCGTTTATCTCCGAGATATGCTCGCGCTTACTCGCTCTCTGTCCCCTCGACTATATACCCCTTATTCACTCGCGCTCACTTTGTATATTCCAAGGCGAGCGTCTTTTCTAGTATCATTCGGGATACTACCCGCGTGGTTTATCCGTAAAATCCTGTTTCACCCCCCTACCTTCCAGCTGCCTCCCTCGTTATACTCGAAGATTAGAAGCACATCGATCTCCATCTCTCTTTTTATTTATTTCATTTCAGTATATTCTATTTTAATATCTTTAACCATTGCTCTTCTAAACTTTTATTTCAATAATTTTGTAACTCTTCATTTTATAGAATTCAAAAATAATTGTTAATTTTTATTTCTTTAAAAGATAAAAGATTAGACATGTTTTGATTTTGTCATTTTCCACCAAAACAAATTAATAATCCGAAAAGTTACCCCAAAGTCATCAGCGTCGCAAGAGACTTTCAGTCCGTAGATAAGCGATTTCCAAGACGTCCATTCAGCAGCCACAATTATTCTTCCATTTTACAACATCGCGACGTCGCCTGGGGCCAAGGGAGCTGCTCGGCAAGAAGCTGAGTAGTAATCTCGCGGCTGGGAAGTAAGACGATAGACCACAGCCACATCGGACGCGAGCTGTCGAGGGTGGTGGCTCTAGAGGGTGGGGGGGGGGGAGGCACCTAAAGGAGCTCCTTAGCGAGGATCTTAGGCAAATCCGGCGTGAAATCGCGTCAAGGAAGTCCCTCCTTATACCGAAACCACCACTTACTCCAGAGCTACTACTGCATCCCAAAGAGGGTAAGCACTATATCGCGGTAGGACTAAATTTTACAGTTTCCCCCGATCGAGTGCTTTTCAAGTCGACCTACGCTTGCTCTGACTTGCGTGAAATTTATCAAGTTTCGACGACAACAACAAAAGGGTCACTTTTTTGTGAGGCTTTGCCTTTGTCAGCGATCTAAAGATTTTCAGTTTTCAAAGAGGTTGATCGAATTTTTTATCCATTGGCTTTTTACATATCTTTTTAATATTCTAAAATTGTATTATAAACGAGAAAAATTTTTTGTTATTTTATTTTGCATATAAGTGCACATATTTACGTTAACATGAATCATTTGTTTTGAGTATTTTTATCATGTATTTAACAACTTATTAAAATATAATTAATTGAATAGTATTATTAGAATATTTATGTTGAAACAGTATAAATTAAATGTGTAAATAAAAACTTAATGAAATGGAAATTTTATCTTTGACTGATAAAAGTAGTTAAAATTTTTTTTTTAAATATAGATAAAATAAATATAGATTGATAAAGTATATAATCGGATTAATACAATAACAGATGAATAACTACAATTGTAGATACTTTTTGAAACAATAAAATAAATCTAGCTATTTAAAATTTGTTAGTAGCACTATCAATTAAATTGAATACGTAAGTCTTGATTATATTATTTCATTAATTATGCAAGCTTAATTTATTTTTTTAAATTATAGATAATTTTTCGTGTATAATTAAATAATAAAAAATTCCATTCAAAAATAATACAATGTACAATTTGTTTCACATGGTTTTGTATATGAAGAGACTAGTTTACAGAGATATAATAAGCATAAGCTGACAATTACTTCAAGCCTATCTTTTCTTTCTTTCCCTATTATTATAACACACCTCATTTATTTTCTTTATAAATGTAAGTCGTCTTCTATCATATATTTTTCATATTCAATTTATGAAGAATATGTATTGATATTGTTGACTGGAAATATTGAGCTAATTATACTTGAATAAAAATAAAATGTTGCATTATAACGAGCTTGCAACAGTAAAATCTAAAGGAGCCAGAGATCATTCGCACAACATTATAAAATAATGATCGAATCAAAAAGAAATCGTCAACTTCATAACAATCAATAAAATTCTGCTCCTCTTAACAATTCGATTATTTTTTCTCCATGGGCTTCTGAACAATCAGTCAGCTCTGTCTCCCTTCAACATCCACCCATACAGCTCTCTTTAGCAGAGAGTCGGTTTATCAGTATTTCCTGCCCTCCTCCGTTATCGGGCTCATTGTTTCTTTCTCCGCTCATCCGCGTATACGCTTGGCACATTGCCTCGAACTTGGCTGATGCTTGCTTTTCTCTCTTTCTCTCTTAATCAAAGCCACGAGCGGTGGAAAAGACATTAAAAGCGTGACAGCTTCTCGCGCGCTGCGGTCCACGGTATCTCTCTTGCTCTTTCTCTCTACACTCGAAAGAGAGAGAAAAAATAAAAGAGAGTGTGAGTAGTCTAGCAGGGGGAAGATAAGACTCCCCCGATGACGCTCACTGCTCTTTTCCGCGCTTAGCCGTATCTCTTTTTCCTCGCACCAAACTCTTCTCGAGCATAGCGCAAAAAGAGAGAGAGAGAGAGGGAGAAAAGATTGTTTTCTGCCACTTGGTATACTTTTCGTGCTCTTTCACTTTTGCTCGCACAATTATAGACGTACTTTTTTTCCTTGACTCTGGCTTCGTGGTTGCGAGAGATTATACGAGATGAGTCGGGATCTCTCACTGTGCGATGTATGCAATCGCTGAGGGTTAAATATAGTTACACCCGCGACTGCGTGTATTACGTGCTCGCGCGCGTGTGCATGCTAATGTCATTGACTTAGAGCAAGCAGAGATTTATTGAATTTTTTATCCCCACCAATATATAAGTAAAGGAATATATATATATTTTCTACATCGTAGTAGAACTGTCGCATTCGGATTTTTCTCGCTCATCGAGACTTTTCGCGTCAAGAGAGACATTCGCTTAACTGATAATTATTTAAATTACGACGTCTCAAAGTACTTAGATCAGCTCCTCGAGTAGCTGACTGGAAATTAATATTCCGCGTGTCATAATTTTCCAAGCTCTAGCTTGATCTCCCATTAATCATTTTCCTTACGTACTAGTAAAACCGATATTTAACGTGAATCAGAACATGTTCGAATTTCCAAATTGTTCCCAAAATTTATAAGAGTCGCCGTGCAACTCACGTGGTCAATGGGACCTCGACTTGACTAGCTCAAGAAATCCAATTTTTTTCTTATGCAAAACGCGAGTTGCTGGAGGATGAGTAGGAGGGGTATTCAAAAGGGGAGGGGGGTAGTGGGGGATAAGAGATTAGTCGGTGCTGCAGTCAGGCTACGGAGGCAAGGGCCAGCCTCGGCTGCAAGCGTTGGAGGCGTCTAACAAGATTAGTCGTAAGACGCCACCCGGTGCCGCATATACATATACATCTAGCCCCTACCCCCGAGGATTACACATTATGTATTCGCCCGAGCGTTATTTACGTGGCACGCGAGAGAAAGAAAGAGAGAAGAGAAAAGAGAAAGAGAGAAAGTGGAGGCTAAGAACGAGAGAGATAGATATCGTGTGAGAAAGAGATCTAGTTCTTCGAGTAACGGGGCGATACTTTAGCCGACGACGATCGCGGCCTGGCCGACACGCGCCCTTGTCGAGGCCGGTTGCCGTCCCCAATACCCCAGCTCATCCTCTTCACTCTCGAGTACTTAAGGCCTCTGGAGTTCGCGCTCGTTAACTATATTTGCATACGCTGTACTCATCGATATACTTTTTTTTTCTTCCAAGTTACGAGCTAGCGTTAAAGATTGTACTTTCTTTAAGATTGTTTTTGAAAATATCTGTATTACCTTTAAATACTTGAACTCTTACGTTATTGTTTATGCCCAAGTTCGCTCCGTTACCCAGCTTGCGCAAGCTTAAAAGAAAGCTATCACTCGCTGTGTAAAATTCGTAAGTCAAGTACGAAGAGAGAAAAGGTTGTACCTGGTTTGCGTAAAACGATTATCATGCAGCGGGACACATCATTGTTTCCATCAAGACAATACCATGGAGGACTGGACAATGAGAGAAGAAGCTCGAGAGAAGTGTAGTCCACGATGAAAAGTTCGCGAGGATCGTTTAACAAATCCTATTAAAAATGGATACAGCAAGGGGTGGAAGAGGAGGAGGAGAAGAGACAGTTCTTTTGATATACATATTTATATATACTTCTTGCACGAGATTTTTGTTTAAGAGTATTAGCGCAATGTTGAAGAGTTTTGAGGCATTGTAGTGTATAGAGGGTAACAATGATGAAGGGTCTAAGCGCTCGTCGGCTACTCATGCCTGAGACTTCGAGAGATGTCGATTAATAACCACCGTGGAACCAAGGAAACTTTTGACTGCTAAAGCTTTTTTACCTTCTTTTCTTTCGTTCAATCTTTTCTTGAATTTGATGCTGGGTGCGTTTTCATTGTTTCAATTCGTAAGGTTTGAAGTGTAATTATTTTATAGAATTTAAGGTGCAAGTATTTGTAAATCGCTTTATTTAAAATAAATTTCAGCTGAAAAAAAAAAAAAAATAAATCAATTCAAAATCTTGATGATTTTTAATGTTATAAGAATGTGATTATAAGCTCACAAATTCATACTCACACATATGAGACTAAAACGTACGTGAGAAAAAGGTATACAGGGATTCGAAAGCGTCAAAAGAATTAAGAGATAAAAGCAATCGTGGACTGTGTTATGCGTTGGAAGGTCGGCTCGATTATCTCGAAATTTCAGTCGCTCAAATCCAGATTCCATATATACATTGAAAGCAAGGCACGTGTTTTGGCGTGAATTCGTTTTAAATAAAAGCCTGAATTTTTAAATTTTTTATTTAAATCGATCATTGTTTATTCTATTAATCTTCATAAGAGGATAAGCAATTTTATCTTGAAAACACGTAGTGTGCATGTGTGTGTGTGTGCGGATAAATAATTAAATAGATTTTCAGTGTGGCCTCGAAAATGCACGTTGCGCGTTGAATATAAATTTGAGCAAACCAGCATTAGCGATTATCACCAAGCCGGTAATAATAACATTTTCAAATAATCACACTAATTTATTCTCCATTATTATTTTAACCAGCTATAGCGTACACATGTGTGTGTACGTGTATGTATGTGTGTGTGTGTAAAATCAGCAAGTTTCAAAACGTCATTTTATTCCGTTGACATCGAGCTTTTATCGGTAGCACAGCACTGCGCGCTACTCGTAATCCGAGCGCGAAAAATTCACCGACGATATTCGCTCAAAGCATAAATAATTCATCCGCATGCCAGATTAACCCAAATACAAAGCAAAGCTTCACTAAAAAAAAAAGTTAAATCGCACATACATACATACATACATACATACATACATACATACATACATACATGCGTGTACGCACAGCAAGCGGATCAAAAGCTAGATCCTCGAGATTTAAGATTATTTCTCTTTTGCACTATTGGTGCAGCAAGGTATGGGTGCGTGTGCGTACGTGCGTGCGCGCTAAAATTTATATATGCGCGCGTATTAAGAGCTTCGCGGCTTCGGCTGACTGCGAACGTGGGCTCGTCGGAGTTAATGCCCCGCTCACACGGACAGCACCTCCGAGGATTATCCTGCGCGAAAGGGGGGGTATGGCAGGGGAAGGAGGTGGGGTGGGTAGAGCAATCGGGTGGGAGTAGGCCGGGATTCTGGATATTTTTGATCGCGCAATAATCCCTAATACGATTTACACTGCTTGTCGGGGGTTGGCTGTGCTCGCACACACACACACACATACGCAGTCAAACATATACTTGCAGACGCATATATGCAAACGTGCAAATGCGTAATCAAGTATTCGGCCTTGCATCCGCATAAGCGCGTATATATATACGTGAAAAGCCGAGCTGTCCCTATACTACCATTCCACCCAATAACCCCTGCTCTATCCACTCCACCGTAATCCTGCTCTGGATACAATTTTTGACAGGGCTTTCTCTCTCTCTGTCCCTTTCTCCCTGACTCCAAAGCGATTTTTACCAAAAATCCGAATGATTCTGCGTAACTGGACTTTCTCCTCTTTCCTCTTGCTATGTGCCCCTCCTTGATCGTTCACGCGAATCCCGTTGTTTTATAATTTTTATTTATTTATTTTAGTCGATTATAGACTGATTTTATTTATTTCGGACCTTGACATCTCAGTGATTATTTTCTGTTATAGAATTGCACACGTGCGAAATCAAAAATTAATACGAGCTTTAACAAAGCAACATTTAGAGAAAAAGATAGGAGGGGAGGGGGTAAGAGTAAGCATAAAATTCTAAAGCAGCGTACGCTTAAGCGTGGAACGAAATCATAAGCCCGAAGCGGAGATTAGCTGCTGGGTAGAGCGGGAGCGAATCGGAACGAAAATGACAATCCGAGATTAATCACACGTATGGAGGGAATACAGAGAGAAAGAGCGTAGTGTGCGAGGCCGTGCATTAACATACGGAGTGCTGTGTATATATAGGTATAGTGATGGCCAGCAGCTATAGCTATATACGTTTTGCTTCGCTATATGTAGTCGGCTAATGCGCGCGGACGAGAGAAGAGAAAATTAGTCGGGAGATTAAGGGTCGGCTTTTGGATTATGTTAAGCGCGGATGGCTGCTGGGATATGCGATCGATGTGTATCTCTCACGCCCACATTTTATGGGCATATTTTCAGATTTTCTTCTCGTATTTTGCTTTTTTTTTTTTTTTTCAAGTTGTTGTTGACTGAAGATTTGATGTATTGATTGTCAGAAAAAAGTCAGGTTTTTGTGTAAGTTATGTATTTATTTATTTTGTATACATGTATAAATGTATAAATTGAAGGATTAGCGTAAAAGTTCACATTAGTTTTAACGCATAAAATAAATATCTCTATGTATTTTCAGAGACTGTCATTTGAATCAAACACAAAATTAATAATCTTGATGATAAAAATTAATTTGATGAGTTTTAATATTTATGATTATTTTTTTTAATTAACGTGCTCAATATTTGTGTTGAAATTCTTGAAAGACAATTCATGTTAATAGATTGATAAAATTTTATAACAATCTTTCACAACAAATATAATAAAATTTTAGTCGCATTTATAAGTCAGATGGCAAACAAAAGTTTAACAAAGAAAACTTTATTCAAAAATTATGAAACAACAAAAAAAGGAGAAAAAAAATTAAGATACTTCAAAACGAAGTCAAAGTTGTGTAGGCAAGCAGCGAAGTCCATCATCGTCGTTGGGAGATTAAGCCGAGCGATCGGTGACCCGGGAAGATAAGCGTCATATCCCGTTCAAAGCCGCTTCTCTCTCTCTCTCTCTCTCTCTCTCTCTCCTTTTCTATTTATAAAGTGCGACGATCGTACGGGGTTTTATCAACCCCCCTGGCGTATTGTGTTGTTTGGATTCTGACGCGTCGAGCCTCCTCCCTCCTCTCTCCATTCGTTCGTTGCTCTTTGAACCGAGGTCCACACAGCGCAGCTCTAATGTCATGCTTGCTACTGTCGATTAGCAACTTGTTACGTTCTGTATTTTCAAGATTATAAAAGACACACACACACACATACACGAGTTTGCAAGAGCAGCAGCTACGCTCATTCGATAAACCCATAAAAAAAAGCTACGAGCCCAGTCCATTCGTGCGATCAAGGTCATCTTTCAACTCATCCTCTCGTCCACGCAATGGACCAAAATCGGCCTAGAGCTCGAGATCGGATAAGTATAAGCAGGGCTGAATCAATAAAAGCGGCTGTGTTAGACGTCAAATATAAATGGCACATATCGGTATATAGGTGTATATGTGAGACTCGATTAGCTTTTGTGCTTTATATTCGTTGCCAAATCTAGCCTCCTTTTACGCGCCGGATCCATGCTAGAGCATGTACGTGTGTGTGTGTGTGTGTGTGTATTGGACGTATGTGGAGGAATAACGCGGTAGCCAGAGAGAACTACTGCGCTCTAATCCTCGGGCTAAAAATCAATACTCCTCTTTCTCCCCACTGTGCCTGGGCTACTACCACCACACTTCTGCCCGAAATCCTTCTCCCCCTCCCCCCTCCCTCCTGCACCCCTCCCCCTTCTGGGATAAGCCGCTCGCCGGGACATAGTTAAATAAATCCCGGATCAAAGGATAAGCCCTCTCCGCTCCTCTGTACATATAATTCTCGCTCCTCTCGCTTCATCCCGCTGCACCCCTCCTTCTCCCCTATTCTGCTCTCTGGTTATTTTTTTCTATAATTTTTTTTTCGGAGCTCCCCCTTGGGCAAACCCATATCTTGCTTGCTTATATTCGCTTCTGATGAAGGATTTGATCTTCTCTTTTTCGCGTTCCCTTATGACTCTCAAGCGTAGTAACGTCTTTTCCACTTGCGTTGCTCAACGAACAATTTACAAGCACTAGTAAATACTGACTTTGTTTTATACAGAAAAAAAATAGTGGGTGTAAGACTTAATGAATAATAGTCGTAATTGTTTGGAAATGGTTGAATAAAAAATTTACAAATTAAAAGCATTTATTATCACAGACAAATCAGCGCGAAATCAATCGTAATTGTTGTTCTGTGATAGAATTATAGATATTTAATTAAACTTTGCGTTAACTATCAAATTAAGCGTCAACACTAATAGAAATAGAGCTTGGAAATAAAAAGGTATACGATGAAGTATTAACAGTGTGACATTATTAAGACTCGTCTAGACAAAAGTTTATTTTAATTGTAAAAACGACATTAAGCTTTTATTAATATTTCGGTGGTTTTCAAGCTTATCGAAAGTTGTTACGTTGAAAGTGCTTTTAGAGATTATTAATCGTAATCTGGCCGATATACATCTTGAAATAGGCTACTCTCGCTTACTCTGAATGAATCCGCTTGCGATATTATTGCAAGACGGCAACACAATAAGTCCATAAGTATAATATTCGTGTATTTAACGTCAGTGAGTTATACTGCTTAATCCGTTTGCATTCCTAATTAGATGGAAAATATATTCGTGTTCTTTACACAAGTCTCACACGTGTATACACACATACAAGCACATCACAGGCATTAAAACTCAATTAAAACATCTCGCAGCAGATATCGTAACAAAGTCGCATCTCCCGTCGCGCGAGTGCCTATATTCCGGTGAAAAGCAATCGTTTACTCGAGAGATTTCGGCCCTCGCCCACGCATACACGTGTACACGTATATACTAGCCTGTACGTCAAAGTCACACGCCTGGAAGATTAAGGTCGGCTCCCAGGCTCTCGTTCTCCCATACGTATCCAAGCGTTTTTCTCAACTACCTACAACCCCACCCACTTTGGCAGATTTTTTTAAATTTTTTTATTTTTCACCACATGTGCACATGGACGGGTATACGCGATCGCATTATGCGCGCCAAGACGTATTTTAATCCGGCATTAAGCTCGCGCCTCGGCACGCAAAATTGCCCCGACGGCTTGGGGAATTAGGATTAAGTCGTGATCTCCCCTTCTCCACTCGCTCTTTATACTCTCCGTCTCTCTTGCTGCTCCTGAAGTCCTGCCGGACTGGGCTCCGCTTTCGCTACTCTATACGATTATGCTCGGCAATCCTTTTGCAAAATTTTTTTTTTTTTTTAGATTTGCAAATATTGTTATATTAATGAAATTTTTTAATGTGTAGATAATTATAACGCGATTACTTTTTTAAAAATAATTTGGATTTATTAAAATTGTGTTGATTTAACAATTTATTATTATTATTACTCACATAATAATATTATTTAAAATAAAACTAAATATGTTTTTGAATTCTTATAAAATTCTAAATGATGAAATTGAGTAAAAACTCCTTCCTTTCGTATATTTTTATCTTATACAGATTTAAAAAAATAAAATTCTCAATAAATTTTCCAATTTTTTCTGTACTTTTTTAAATGATCAAAAACAAAAAAAAATTCTTTGCATCCACATGGATTTCTGGCAAGTATTAGCCAGCATAAACGATTGCGCATTACCAGGATAGCGTTTGGTCGTTCTCACCTCTTTAAGGATAGTCGAATCCTTGAAGCAGCAGGAGAGCATGCCGTTGAACAAGCTGGCAGGACGAGAAAGAGAGAGAGAGAGGAGAGGGAAAGGCCAAAGCACATACAAGCGCGGGGGATCAAGGATATTCCTTCGGCAAAAAGACGAGAGAGGCCTCTAAATCCATTTGCGAGACCTGTTGAGCGCACGAGCGCATAGGCTAAGAGAGAAAGAGAAAGCGCGCAAGGCTACACAGTTTGGCTTGCTTGGGTGCTGCTGTGGTGGGGGGAAGAGAGAGAAAGCAGGAGGGAGCAAGAATAAACTGAACGAGCGTCGAGAAGGAGCGGGGGCACAGCAGACTTTTTTCACCGGAGCGCACCGCTGTTGCTGCTGCTACTGCTAATACTATGGCGATATAAAGAGCGATGACCTCGATCCTGAAATTTCGGCAACATTTTGGGGGTTCGCCGACCAGGAGCTCAGCGCGTAGATGGAAGTTGCTGGAGTGTGAGTGAGAGAACCACGTATCCTAATTTGTTATGTGCCAAATCGTGTGGGGAGCGAAATGCTCTGCTTTTAGACAGACTAAATTCTCATTATTAAAGAATAGTCATTTATGAATTTCATCTGCTCACTGATGCAGTCATTAAAATTTTCAAATTTAATTTTTTATGTGTTATATTTATACTGGTATTTTATATTTTAATCGATTTCCTTAATTTTACAACTTTAATATTTATAATACATCTTTCAATAAAATTCAGTTATTTTACGCCTAATTTAATTATGTAGATATGTTATCTAGGATATTATCAATAATATAATTAAAACGACCAATTTATCGATTATTAAAAATTATTTTTATTTCGATTCAACTAACGTAAATTATTATCATTCAAATATTTAAAAAAATAGTAAATTAAATATATTAAAATACATTAGTGCATGCTCTTACAAAAATGGGAAAAAAAAATTTTTTCATTAAGTGCTCGCACGGAAAAGATCCTGCGACGGTAGTCTGGAAAACTTTGTTTTTCATGCTTTCCTAATTCCTACGTAAACAACTCAGCCATTTGTGAATGCATCTAATAAGCATCCTTATAGAAAATCATCAAAATGTCACCATCCAACTTATTTATGACTGACCATTAGACTAAATCCACTCTTCCCACAATATAATGTTTATAAATATAACGAAAAATTTTAAAGTCAAGTATTCCTAAAAATGTCGAATTTTGATTCAACTTAAATATTGTATTTAATATAATGAATTGTTAGATTATTATAAAATTTCCAAAACTAAGTATTTTAAATATAACTTATTTTTTTAAATAAAAATAAAGATAATTTTTTTAATAACTTATTATTAAAAATAAAGTTATAAAATATATCAATGCATGAATAAGCAAACAGAATGAAAAATCCTTGGATAATCCTGTAGGATTAATTTTACAACCAAAGATATTTAAAATATTTAAGCCATAATTAGCAGCAGGTAATTTGTCAAAACTGCAATATCCTTTTTCCAACGACTTGACTTGCAGTTTCAAGTCAAGCAACTATATACGTCCGACTCAGACGTTTGCCATTCATATAAGGCAAAGCCATCGGCACCTGTCAACCGCCGTTCCAGCCCCTCCCGTGAACAACCGTCGTTTCCCCGTAAAGCGTCAGGCCAATATACCCATATTCGATCTGCCGCAGCCCCCATCCCCCTATATAAGAGCGGTCGCACTTGTGCCGAGGGTTGCGCTTCCATGGCTCTCCTGTTCCCCTGGGACGGCGAGGTCACGCGGCAGCCTTAGCCACATCCCCGACGGGAGAAATCCCGACGTCGTAGGTGCGCGCGGAAGGACAATTTTTCGGAACGACTCGCCGCTGAGGAGGACCACTTGGCCCGGGACTCCGGACAATGACGATTCGGAAGGGAATACGCACCTTTTACGACCAGGGACGCAGGCTAGCGCTGGAGCGCTCAAGCACGCGCATGCGGGGGCGGATTCAGCGCGCGGGTGGACTCGCGGTGTCCTGTGGGAACGGATGTCCGTGTGTAAAGGAGCTCCGAGAATCCGGAGATGGATATATAATGCTTTTTTAACTGATCTATATATGCCATGGTATAGATACATTTTTTGTATTGGTGAGTGGAGTTCGTGTTTGAACGTTTATTCTAAACTTAACAAATATTATATTGTTTATAATTTTAAACAATTTTTATTGGTAATATTCATATTGTAATTAAATGTGACGTTTTATTATATTGTTGATTAATTTTTAAATAATTATTACGTTTTTTTAATAGACGTTATCAAGTCCCGATTTTTACTGCTCCGACTAGAACTAAAACTTTACTTTTTTTAACAAAATAACATTGTTTTCACTACAATAAAATTAACAAGTTAATTTTTTATTTTTATGATTTTTAACAATATTTAAATACAGAAAAAAAATGAAATTTACTAAATAACTTTATAAAATTTGTAATTTTTTTATTTAAATTTAAATATAAATATTATAATATTAATTATTTATCACAAATTCAATCATTAGAAAAATAAAGCAACAATAAATTCCTACCTATTAAAAAAATCAATAACATTTTAAAAATTGTAATAAGATTATTTAAATAACAAAAAAATTTAATCTATGAATAAAATTTATTTAAAAAAAAATCATTATTAGCATATTAATAATTTTAATAATTTTTAAATAAAATTTGTTGAATTTAATTTTAATCTAATAAAATATGATGCAAAACGTATATACGTATACAGCAAGTTGATCCTACGGGATAATTCTTGGAGACTCTGAAGTTCCACGCATCCTGTTATCCTGGTACAGAAACCCCTAGAAAATCTGTCTAAATCCGTCTAACTGATCTTATCACATTTTTCTTTGTGCTGACACTAATACCTTACATCAAGTCTTAACAATACAATACTAGATGTTTTAAATAATAAAAAATTCACTTACACTTATTAATGCATTCTATAATTTTTAATCAGAAATAAATATTGTATTATTACATTTTCTTGTTATATAATACTTTATTTTTATCATTAAACTTTTATATTATATGTTACACAGTTTATGTTAAATTACTCGTGTTAGTCGAATTTTTACGTAATCTCATTAACGCAAAGAAAAAAGTTTACAGCTTTGACAAATACAAATTGACGGTTGGTATTAATGATATTTTACTGTTTTTTGCATCTGATAAAGAGAGCAATATATATATAGTTATATGAATTTCACCCTGAACTAATATTAAATTGGCTCGTCATTATTAACAAAAATCTTTAATTATAAATAATTAACAAGCGAATAAATCATTAATATAAATAAATTTAGTATAATCATATCGGTAAGGCAAAATTTATTTAAATCATCGAATGTTTGACCTCATGTACAAGAGAAGAATAATTATATCGTTATAAATCTCGTGCGTATTAATGTAATAAGCGATTTACATTTGAATAATCATCTTTTGTAATTACATTTATAATTAGTTTAATTTTAATCTTTGATTCGAAAAGGTATATATAAACCTGTATGTGTGTGTGTGTGTCACTCTATACGGTGCATAAAGCCAATCGATATCATTATTCTTTTTGTTAACAATCCGTAATTACATGAATGTATAACTAACATTATTATCTCGTAACTAAAATTTACTAAATAATATTTTACTATTTAATTTTAAACAGCTTATTTAATTTAAAAAATTAAATCATGTATTTGTCATTACTTTGTAATAAAAAATGTAATTATAAATTAAAAAAAAAACAAATATTTTTAAAAACAATAAATTTTCAAATTTTTTAAAATGCCACATAATCTAGACAGTGTAATAGACACTTTACAATAAACTCGTTTTCAAATAAACCAAGATTCTTCGCGTTACTACACAGCAGATTTGATCAGCATATACCGTAATGTCCTGGCATCCTATCGCGCACAAGGATCAGCCGTGGCTCCTCATCCCTATATGTCTGGTCCCCAGTCCACTTACTCTTTGGCATTTTTTTCGAAAGAATCGTGCGTAAACAACTAGCAGGATAGCATGGTCGTCCTGCGGGAGTCCGTATGCTGGTAGCGGGCGCGCACCCACGCACGCGCTTACAGCGCAAGAGAGAGAGAGAGAGAGAGAGAGAGTTACAGGAGGGGCCGATGCGTGCGAGGATCGGGAGTTGTTCAGCCGGAAAAGGGGAGAGTGAGAGAGAGAGTTGGTGAATCGTCAAGTGCGTGCGCTGGAGAAGAAGCTGGGCTGGTCTCCTGGTCGCAGGGGTCCTACTAAAGCCCTTATCCGGGTCACGGGGCATGTCCCGAGGGTCCGGAGACATGGCTCAAACCGTAGACCTACGTCTCGGTTCTGCTGCCCGGGCGGCAAAAATAAGCCGGCAGGTATCGAACAAAGAAGCTGATTTGCATATTTTGCCGGAGGACTCTACTTCGAGTCTTGGGATACGTTCAACTACTGATATGACAACTTCTGCTGCTATGCGCTCACTTGGTGGCTATACTGCTCACACGAAGCTTTAGCAACTTTAGCAAGGGTTTTTGATTTTGTTGTTGACGTACTTACTGATAATTTAGCTTACGGATTAATATATACTTTTTACACTAATTATTTATTTATCAAATTTAATAAATAATACATGTTGTGAATTTAAAATGTCAATACTTGCGATTTACTACTAAAATTCATTTTAAATATTTCACTTGTAAGTAATTTTAAATTTTTATATTATTTTTTATCGTAACAATTTTTTTTAATAAATAAATAATTTTTATAAAAATTTTTAAATAATACAATTTAATACCCAAAATGTAATCCATTTTTAAAAAATAATTTTAAAAAATTATATAAATTTGAAAAAGTTGAATAAAGTGCATATTTTGTTTATAACGTTATTAGTATATAAGAGTTACACTATATTCACGAGGCTATAGCATAGCATATAAGCTATATATACTAAGCCGTACAGTAATGCATGAATAGCAACTCGTAACAGTTGGCGCATGGAGTGGCGAAGCAGAGAAAGTATACCTCTTGTGCTGGCTGCTCTCCTGCTACTGTGAACGTCGAGTAGGCCTACAAATTACCCAACATTGATCGTCGTTCTCTCGCTACATATACGGGCCTCGTAAGGAAGCCGGCTCAAAGTATATAGAGAAGACGCTTGAGAGTATGTTTGCAAACGGGATATTCGGATAGTGGGCGAGGAAGTGAAGAAGCGATTTAGGGATGGATGAGGATTGTAGGACGAGGAAGTTGCTGAATTTGTTGACTCATCGCTTGTTTTTTACCGTGACTCATGTCTGACCAAGACTATTAGATACTTGGTCTTATTGTTGCTGTACTAAAGGTTTTTAGGACAATAGATGGTCTGGTGGATAAACTTTACAAATGAGTTTTTTTTTAATTTATTTGACTGGTATTGATTGCTTAATTAATCTAGAAAAATTATATATTCTGTCAAATTGAAAAAAATAAACAAATAAAAATAAGTAAGTGTATAAAATTTTTTTGAAAATATTTTTTTTTTAAGTAGATGTTTAATTTTTATTAAAACTTCTTGACGAAAAATAATTATAGCTTGAATTATTCTCTATATTTATGATATAACTTTGATTTAAGAAAATTGCGTTTCGTTCTAAAAAATCCAATACATCTTCTTCTAAAGTAAGAAATTTAAATCCAGTAATATGTCTTAAGCTTTCCAACAGCATTGTATACAGCTTGTAAGCACTGGAATAAGAGGCTCAAGTCAAGGCAAAAAAAGGGTAGCAGCTGACCCTTGATAATCAGGATCTCAGAACGAGGTGTCAAGGACGCGAGCGCGCGACTTCAGTGTAACACAGAAGAGGAAGATAAAGATAAAGACCGAGGTACCGAAAGAGGCTGGGCTATATGAAGGTGCTCAGCGAGATCTCGAAGGCAGCGAGCTCTGCGACTCGTCGAGCAGCCAACGGACCAGGCCGCTATGCCCGTGGGACACGAGCGCGCGCGCTTGAAAGCTCCCACGAGCTTGCACGAGCTTTGAGAGCTTGCTGGTATCGCCTACGCGCCGGATCGCTAAGTCCGCTCCTTATCCCACGCACGGCTTTGCGGGATCCGGTCCGGAAATCCCAGCTCTCACTCTCTCCTGTATAACGTACGCTCGACTATATTGCAGGATTTTAACTTTATAAGGATAGCCCCGTGGGAGTTTGTGGCCTGTGAAGATGGAAAACTTTGCTTAAAGCAATTGAGTTTTCTTTGTCGCTTCAAGGTAGTTTATTTTTTATTTTTTTTTTATTATTTTTTTATTTTAAAATTGGATTACAGATTTTCAATAAATTCAATATTATTGTATAATAGTTTTTAACAATAATAAAATAATTAAAAAATTTAAAAAAAATTATTTTTATTCATAACTAATAGTAGAATTTTACGTGTAAACTACATTAGCTCAAAGATTCCAGTACGAAATATTTCTTAGATATTAGATATATAGGGATGAACGAGGGGTGGCATCCATCAATATAATAGAAGGATAGATGTTCGACCTCTTCTGTAATCTGTTACGTTGATACATGAAACTTCCGAGACACCTCAAAATATTTCGACTACTAAAATTCTTTCTCTAGCTTTACTCACATATGTTAACGTCACATTACATTTTAGTTTCTATATTGTTTTTCATAACAATTTATTATAATCAAAATATTAACATAGTCTATTATAAAAAAACAATCGCAAATAAAAATCTATTTTAAGAATCTTAATGCACGCTATACAATTATATAACTAAAAATTTTTTTTAAATATTAATATAAGTTATAGATAAAAAAATTATTATAATAATTCTTTAAATTTTTGTTATATTCTCATTATATATTAGCTTGACGATACTCCAACATACTCAGTATCATAAAGCGCAGACTAAATTAAAAGAAAAAAAAATTCTTATCGCTGACCGGCTGAATATATTCCGCAAAGGCTAGAGTGAAGAAAAAAAGATATAGTCAAAGAAATCCCTCTGGAAACGTAGTAGCAAGAGTCGTCGTGCATTCGTCGTTGCAAATCCAGCAGCGGTGGCGGTGGTAGAAGCAGTAGCAGCAGCCCCGGGGATGTAAAGCTCCGCCAAGGGATGAGCCGCTTAGCCCCTAAACCCTGTGTGCTTGCCCGGGCTGTGGGTAGGCTCTATCCCCGGGATAGCCGAGAGCACATACACTCACACACACACATATGCAGCAGTTTTGACCCCGTCGAGGGATGGGGTGGAGGGAAAGGTATCTACAAAGGCGAGAGCGATACCGACGAATTTATACGTGCAGAGTTAGCCACGAGGGTAGGGGTGAGAAGAGGAAGCGCGGAGACAAGTGCGCGCGCACGCGGCAAGGCTAAAAGCTCGAGGGGATTATCCTTACTCTCGGCTAGCCCCCTCCCCCCCCTACTTCACTCCACCCTCTCCTCGCGGGGATTATCTTGCACGTGTGTGTGAGCTTGCTGGCTTTAGCGGGTGTGTATGTGTGCTCGTTTTAACTCCCCCTTCTAGGCAAAATCCTTTAGTGGCTGACACCATAAACTCGCGGTAGCCGCGGCGGCGGCAGCTCTTTCTCCCTTGGGGATATTCCCCAAGTTCCGAATCGTGCGCGCGCCTAAACGGGCTTTTATCCCTGTGCCACCCTCATCTACCCACCCACCCACCCTTTCTCTATACAGCCAACTTGGAAGGCAGTGTTTGCTCGAGATACGCGTGTTTCGCGCAAGCTGGACTGGACGCGAATAAATGTATGTATCTATGTATGACTGTATGTATGACTGTATGTGCGTTTAGGTGCGCCTCTACGGATTAATACGGGATTATTGGTGGCGCTCAGGCTGCTGTACTGGTCCAAATCCGAAATCCAACGCATACATGCATAAACACACACACACACACACACACACGTGCGCGCGCGCTACTCGTTGGAGGTTTAATCTCCCGCTGATTTCACGTTTATCCTTTTCTCTTTCTCTTGAATATCCTGCTCTCACTACTCGTTTAGTCTCATCCCTGACGAACACGTACTCGCGATTTCTCTTTCCGCATGTCCGTCTGCACTCTCTGTCTATTCTATCTGCTTCGTTTTTTTTACCTTTTTTTTTCACCATCAGCATGTTACTTAGTCTGGTTCAAGGCTGTACTTTTTGATTAATTACAATTGCAAGTATATGATAAATAAAATAATGAAAATCTAAATCTGGGTGTTACATATTTATAAGAATTGCATGATTTGTTTTGAAATCATTGAATGAACTACAGGCATAATAAAAGTGTTTTCTTCAATCATCACGTAAAGGTATAAATAGTATACACGCATACATTGGTTGAAAAAGATTGAATAGCATCCCTATGTAGTTTGGCAGGAGGAAATCCGATCGAGGTAGATACGCGTACGTCAGGTCGACACAAAAACGAATCTATTTAATGCGCCCCTATACATACATATATATGTATATCCCCCTGTTGTAGTGTTGCAAGCTCCTGTGTATAGACGCGGCGTATCCCGCTTATCCCTTACAGCCTGGCTCGAATTCGTTTGCACGCTCTCGCCGAGATTATTCCCCCCTCCCCTCCCTCCCTCCTACTTCTCACCCCTGCATCAGGCCAGCAGCCGTCGAAACCAGGACAGTCAGGTTCTCTCTCTCTTTCTGGCTCATGTATACCCTAGAATTCCAGAGCCTTAACCGGATCTAGCCCCAAGAGCGGAGTCTCGATTATGAGCGCGACGATGACTCGTGTACGACGACATCTCGGAGGGCACGTGTTCCTCGCGAGAGCTTGTCTAGTCATATAGGATGGATATATACATATATATAGGTATACGTGTATATGCTTGCCCTCTATAATCCGGATTACCACCTAAGGGTCACAATATCTGCTCCTTCGCTTATCCTTCCCCTATATATTGCAGCTATACTCGCCCTTCGATGTTTCGTTACCGGAACCTATACACACAGCACACATACTCACGTGAGATTATACCAGTCTGTAGCCGCGTTTCTTGAGCTATACCTATATAAGAACACAAGCAACTTAGCAAGTTTCATCGGATATATAAGTTGTACCCGCGCGCCTATATGTGAAAGGTAAACTGAATCCCTAGGGAATCAGCGAATTTTCAGATATATCCGTTATCTCTATGAGAATAATAAATGCTTTTATTCCTTCTACTATTTCATATACTGTGCTTTGATTAATTATGTAATACAGAAATATATTTATGTTATTTATGAAGAATAGATTGAATTTTAGTTACCAGATAAGATAACAGTAGATTATATTTATTGACTTTTAAATTAAATTTAAAGCAATCTACGAAAATATCGATCAATTTTGTTGCTTAAATCATCAGACACCACATAAAAGATCAAAATCTGATGTGGACAATCCAAGCTCTCATCGCGACACAGACTGGTCCTTCTCTCTTTGTGTCTCTCTTAGCTTAATCCCGACAATCATCCGACTAACAATCGCTAGTCAAGCTTGTAAGGTATATATAGGGTTACGAGACAGGCAAGCAGGAGTCAGGCAAGCAGGCAGGATCAGCGTCGTCGAAGTATCAATTTAATCGCATCGATCCTAACAACGCGCCTCCTCCACGCATCACATTCTACATGCTCGAGTCCTTGTAGCTCAGCAGGGTCCACCTTTGTGTCCCGAAGCTTGCGTCTCCAACAACTTGGTCGCTCCTTACCTCGTCGTATGTATATACCAGCTGGGTACACATGCCTCGAACTAGCTGGTGTTACATACACACACGTGTGTATAGGTAGGGGCTGATCCAACGCGAACGGCCCGGTGTACCAGATAAGTAAATTCCCTTGAGGATCGAGAGGACGCTCCCTGCACGCACGTAAGCCACCGCTAATCGGCTAATCGCACAGGGTACCACCGGCCCCCACGTGTATAGTCAGTAGGAAGAAGACTACGAGCCGGAAAGACGAGATGCTGTTATACATACTGTGTATGCTTTCTTCTTATTTTTCTTCCGTTCGTAAGCTTTCTTGCTAAGGGATCGTTTTTTTTTTTTTTAAGATCATTATTACTTAGGATAAAAATGTATTAAATTTTTATTTGAGAACTAAATCATAAGCATTCATAAAAAACGTGTACATTTATTTTAATTTTTTTCTAATTATGCAAGTATGCAAACAAATGTACTGATGCAATTTTTCATCAGAAAAAAACTCATTAATATTCCGAAATGAGACGAAAGACAGAATCGGACGGACGCATTAGGGGAACGAAAGTATAGAGACGAAAGGAGGCAGGAACAGACGCTTAACGGTTCGGATTACGCACAGACTGTCCAGCAGCAACAGCAGAAGCACGTGATGTTTCAATTTTTAGTAGGCAGTCCTGTTGCTGGTGGGAGATTAAGGCGACACACAAGGTACACAGGGAGAAAGCGACGAGAAGATTCAAGTTTGCGGATTAACCCCACCGTTGTCTGCTGCTGCTGCTTTTCAAAGGACACCGCGTTCACTTGCGAATATTACATCAGTGGTGTGGCGGTTATATCGCGTCGTTAGTATTCTATCTTTCTCTTTTAAAGATAAAAAAATTTAAGGGACGTCGTGGCGTCGTTAGCGGCCTGTAAGTCGACTAATTGATGCAAAAACACACGCGGATCATCGCGTACTATACTACTCGCCCTCGTACATAGGCGAAATCCAGCATGTCCGGGGTCCTTCATGGCAATAATTAGCCTCCCCCCTTTCCTTCTCCCAACCCCTGGCTAGTGTACGCGCAATTTTAAGCCGTAAATGCCATAATCCGTTGATACCTTGATCCATGGGATTAAGCAGAGTCCCTTCCCGCCCAGGCTATTCTGGCTATTTTTTCCTCGCTCTAATCGAAGAACTTGAATAAAAGAATGTGAGCTTAATCCAGATTCACGCGTGAGCCGGTTTGGATATATAGGTATAGCTGCTTGGTCAGCTGAAGCACATACACACACAAATTATTATAATCGTTGAGCCTGATTTATTCTGGATTTTTATATTAAACATTCACATTTACGATATTATGTATTAAAGCTCATTAAATGTTCTACCCTTTTGTTACATAAATTATTCATTATTTTGGAATTCATTTTAAAATTATAATCTTTTAAATAAAATTCTTACAATTATTTTTTTTATCTAATAAAAAGATGGCAAATCTTTTTTTTTTATAGAAAAAAAAGTTGTATTACAAAGAAATTAAAATAATTTAATGAAAATATGATAAGCTTAAAATACCAACCCCAAAAAAGTTCATCCGTGTACGTATACACCACCGGTAGCAGAAAATCACCAACCGAAAACTTTTTCCTCCTTTTCTTCTTTTCATCAAACCTACTCTCTCCCTTTACCAGTTAAATACAGCGTGATGATCGATCATTAAACGCGTATCGTCTAACAATAAGCAAAGACGCGTAAACATCAGAAACTTTTCATTCAACGCGCACGCATACTTTTTCTTTCCTCCTAAAAGGAAAAAAAAAAGAATCCCCATTCTAATCCCCCTGCAAACCGTCTGAGGTGATTTCCGCACGCTCCCATGAGCGAACGCCTTCTTTAATCGCGTACCTCGGGAAGGTGACTTAATTCGTTTGCGCTTCAGATTTATAGTCTTGACGCTCGGCAGCCGTAAAATCTTTTTTTTTTTCAAACACTTCCGTGTATAGCTGGGTTATGAGCACGAAAGGGATCTATTACAAGATGCACCCTCTGGATTCCCATACAGATTAAGGTCGGATCAAACTTTCTGCATCGATTTCCAAAGCTTGGAAGATCATTAATACCCAGCTAATGCAACGTATCCGATATTAGGATATCCGTTCGACGAAGGCATAATTTTAGATAATAATAGATTTAATGATAGATATAATAGATTGAAAAAAAAAAATGCAGAGGAGACTCACCAGGCGCAGAGGCCGTCTTGCTGAGATCGAAGCCCTCCTGCTTGGGACTTGCAGCGAGCTCCTGCTTGAGATGCTGGTTGTGAGCAGCGAAAGGAGTCTGGCCAACAGTAGACGAGACACTGACCGGGGGTACCGCCGGCTGTGGTTGCGCCTGAGCTGGCTGGCTTTGGTGGGCTGCGGTTGCTGCGCTGGGCACTGGTGTGCTCTGTCGATGCGCGGTCGTCAGATTCTGGGATTGGGCTTCTGGTCGCGGCTGGGACGCTGATTGAGATGCTGGAGCTGCTGGTGGACTACGTGGCAATGAGGGTTCACTACTGGGTCGTGAAGGAGGCGATGCCTTGTGCGTCAGTGCCAGTGCTTGGCTCTGAAAATATCAATGGAACAAAGTTAATAATGAAATTTAAATTTTTGTCTGATTTAATTTTTTATTCAGATAAAATTTCATGATATTTGATAAAGTAAAGAGAGAGTAATGAATTTTATTATTTGATTTATGAAAATTTATATATGTTAGAATTTTTTTGTTCAATTTTCTTCAAGATGACTTCTACTAATGCTAAAAAAAATAAAAGCTTCGTCATTCGATTGACCACCCAATTTCTAACTGGACTACACGATGTAAAAAAAAAATATCGATGATAAAACCCAATTGAAAAGACTCACATTTCGCGTGTTCAATAGCACACATAGTACGCAGACATACACACCTTAAAATCTCATAAAAATCAATTGACGGATTACAGAACGTACACGTTTCCTTCTCGATTAATCTCCGCCCCCTCCCCTTGAATATTTGCATCTTGCGATTATGTATTCATCGATATTACGACTCTTAACTCCATTAAGATTAGATATCACGAAGCCACGAGCTCTACTAGCGTGCGATAACCGCCCTCCTCTTTACTATACTTATACCACAACGCCGGAGGGGAGTTTAGCTCTCTCTTCCTCTCTCTCTCTCTCTATTTCGATTAATAACCGCCTCTAAAGACATACGCGGCTCCACGTTGAAAACAAAAGGAGGCCGAGCATTCGGCAGGCCTCAATTATATTACGCGCACGAATGAGATAGAAAGAGTCAGAGTCGGCTTGGGATTAATCGAGCGACATTCGCTGTCTCTCGGTCCGAATAATAATCATCGGATCGAGCTGATCGCGCGATCATCTCTCCCCCTCCTTCTTCTCTTTCTTTTAGATTCTACATGATTGCCATTCTCGAGCGTGCGAGATTATTATTGCCATCAACTGCCAGCCAGCGAATGCTCGCTTGGCTTTAATTACGAAATCATACGTCGGATTCTTCTTTTTTTTCTTTCTTTCTTTTTTTTTCTTCTTTTTTTATTCTTTCTTCTTCTTTTTCATTCTCACTTCGATAAATTGACCGCGAAAACGATGCCGAGATATATTGTCGCCTAGATTATTGCTACTCGAGTTTTTTTAAGTGAGAGACGAGGAGTTTGCGATCTTTTTCTCTGGGTGAATATTTTTTAGATGCTAATCTT
This sequence comes from Leptomastidea abnormis, assembly GCA_030522805.1. Lineage (NCBI taxonomy): Eukaryota > Metazoa > Arthropoda > Insecta > Hymenoptera > Encyrtidae > Leptomastidea > Leptomastidea abnormis. Next base: position 37,254 of record JAPYZE010000350.1, read on the forward strand.
CGAAATATTTCTTTCTATGTTTATATAGTTGTCAGTCACAGATTTTAATATGTTTTTAAAATATTAAGATTGAAGGTAATCCAGATATAGGGGTATACACACCAGATACATAATCGTAATAATATAATCAAGCCGATAATCTCACATGTGTGGCGTTGAATATACATTCATGTGCTGCCACTTTTATTTCATACTTGCATTACTAATGCACGAAATGTGTTTATTATAAAATCCAAAGTGTGATAAAGAGTTTCCGATATTAATCTTCAACGTGTATAATCTAGAGTTGTCTCTCTCTCTCTCTCCCTCTTTCTCTCGCTGCGCATCTATAAAAGCTCCGACAAGAGATCTTATCCAGAAAACGTAGCCTCGAGCGTGTGACAACTTCAAATAGCACGAATAATTCACTAAACGGCGGTTCGCGAAAAATATATAGGATATCTCACATGAAAAATAATAGTCCTATTGCAATTACAACCCAATAACCCACCGACACAAGAGAGTGGTCGTCGTTCAACGGAATTCAGGCAAGCGTCAAAAAAAGACAAAAGAAAAAAAGAATTGAGAGCAAGAGTCGAGATTGAAAAAAAGGGGGATGGGATGGCAATCGACGTCGTCAGCTGCACAAGCGAAATCCGAGAGTTGCAGGCGTATACGCGCGTGCGTGCTCAATTCGCGCGAGGCTCGGATTTATACTCGCGTTAAAGCCGAGAGTATAGAGAGTGAGAGACTAAGGCGTTCTCTCGGCTAAGCCGCGTACGCCCGTGTCAACTGGGGTCAACTGGGCCCAGAATGCGACGATCCCAGTATGTGTGTGAACGACAGCTATACGACAGATCACAAAACACACAGACACACGGATTGTTAAGCCGAAATATACCAGTTGTACTTCGCGCTTTAGATTTTTGAAATTTTTCGCAGCCTTACACTGTAACAGCTCAACGGCAGCTTTGTTATTCCGTGCTAAAATTCTTAAAGTTACGCTCAAATTACCTTCTATTACAATTAATCTCTCTTAGCTATAGGTTCATATACCTATATAAGTAACGTAATAAAAGCTTTGGATGCCAGCTGAAAAAATCTAAATCTAAAAAAGCCGAGTAGCTAGAGAGAGAGAGAGAGAGAGAGAGAGAGAGAGGATGCTGAGTTTCGAAAAATCGCAGCTCCAGATTCCAACGGATTAGCTTAAGGCGCGCGTGTGCGAGCCTCATATATATAAGATGCGCTGGCAGTCTCGATGAGCTGCCGGGAGCGCAGACTCGGTCGTAAATGAAAAAAAAAAAAAAAAGAAAAGAAAGAAGTAAAGGCCAGACCGCGGGCGTGCAAGAGGCGGTAGCCCAGCATTTTTCTCTCCTCTCTCTCTCTCTCTCTCCGGACAGGAGCGCAGGTCCTCGGGCGGTGGGGCTACTGTTTCGGGAGCTGCTTTGGCTGCCAGTATATACTCTCTCCTCCTCGGTATGCGCGTGCAAAAAACACGTCGGCCCGCCGCCCGCGGGCGAGAGTCGTTCGCTCCCTTATATATACACCCATATACCAACCAACCGGCTTGCTTCTGCTTCTTCTTCTTCTTCTTTGGCCTGCAAGCGCCACGAGCTCAGAAGAGAACGGTAGGCAGAGAAAGAGACGACGATGAATTTCGATTCGACGAGGAGAAGAAGAAAGAGGAATGGGAGCTAAAGGCATTACGGTATATATATTGATATTTTCTTTGGATTGTTATTAATGAATGTGCCTGGAAATGGGTTTGCTTTTATTGCTCGGGTTGTTTTTGGTTTTTGTTAATGGTGTTTGGGCAAGTAGTAGGTATATAGCTTTCTTTCTTGGTATTTTTACAACTGGAGTTATTGTCTCGTTAAAAATTATCGCAACTCATTTTTTTTTTTTTTTTTATTAACAGTTCCACATGAAATATTATAAATTTTATAATTTAGATGAATTATAATTATTAAATTAAAAATTTATTCTATTTAAAAATAATATTTTGAAAAACTATTTCAATTCAAAATTATAATTAAAATAAAAAAAAAAATCGTTGCATTTAATATCAATTAAGTGAAGTAAAAGCTTTACGCGTAATAAACAATCAATAAGCCGAAGAAAAAAATAAGCTTAAAAAAAAAGCTAATGTAGTCATACAAAAAACGTAGACTACCGTTTTTAATCTCACCAGTATCTGTATATATCTGTACACGCGCATATTGTATCCCCGAAAGAGGCGAAACGAGAGAAGCAACGAAATTGTTGCCAAAGGGGATCAAAGAGTGAAGAGGAGAGAAGAGGGGAGAGATCTATATATAAGAGGTCGGTTCCTGCGTGTAGACCGATATCTCTTGCCCGAAGTGCATACACACTGCAGAAGAGACGATGCAGAAAAGAAAAAGAGAGGGAGGAAGTTGATGAGAAGAGAGAAATGGAGGTGGAGGAGGAGGAGGAGGAGTAAGGACGAAGAACTTGTGCGGAGAAGATGAGAGAACGACAAAGCGAGAAAAAAAGATGAAAAGATCGAGAGAGAGAGGAAAAGAAGAATGGGAGGGAGAAATGAGAACGTGAGAAGGAGGAGGGAAAAGGCAAGCAAAAAGTAGAAGGGAAGAGGACGAAGAAGAGAGAGAGAGAGAGAAGAGGACGAAGAAGAAAGAGAGATAGAATGCCAGAGTATAAGGTATAAGGAAGGGGGCAACAGGTGGATGGGGTTAGCGGTTTATCCAGCTAACGCCCCGAGTGATATCTCTCGACGGCAGTATAGCTATACGGTAGCAGAGCGATGGCATGTGCGAGAGCAGGGATGAATGCTGCTGCTACTACTGGGCCTGCTCTCAAAGAATGCTTTCGCTTCACTTTTACGGTGATGTGCGCCTCTTGCTGCGTTATTCCACACGTCTCTCCCCCGTACGTGTGGGCTACGTTTGACTTACAAAATTCACTGCTACAACTGTTAGTATACTCCCTTTTTGAATCCTTATCTTCTCATTTTCAAGATTATCTTCAATTGTTTAAAAACTGCGTTAATTGCTTAAACCGTTGTATTTTCAAGAAAAAAAAAATAAATTGATATGTACACAGCGTGACGTCGAAGCGTCGACAAATTGTCATTTTTATTATTTCTTCGCATCTAAAATAGTTCTGGCAACAGTGTGTTGAATTTTTTATTGAAAAGTAAAGCCGACGACGATTACGACAAGAGTCGCGTCGTCGTTGTCGTCGTTCTTGGGAGATGAGACGTGCAATTGTATACTGACCCGGCCAATGATCAGCGCCGATTGATTCAGACAAATGATCTAATATCCAAAGAGAGCGAGAGAAAAAAATCTCTAAAAGAACGAGACAGATAATCGAAGAGTCAAAGTTTAAATTATACACGCGTGTTAATGCTCTCACACCGAAAATCCAACGTCACCAATATTCGGCAATTGAAGGACAAGTTGTGTATCTCTCTCGCTTGGTATACGTTATGTACAGACGTGCGTCACGCACTAGCATCACTGAACATCTCGAATTTACGTCGAGCAGGCAGATTTAGAACGAGACAATCTCCACGAAAATCTCCACGAGATTTTTCATTACATATACGCGCATGTATATATTTCTTAATCTGCAATTACGCCACTTACACTTGCCACGCCTTTCCTCAACACGCAGCTGTCAATTTTGCTTTATTTCAATAAGCAATGACACGATGTGTCTTCTAGCGTATATAGCTAGACTGAAATTATGACTTGGGGTCTATACACACATCTATTTGATTAGCTGCTGTTAAATGAAAAGAAGAGAGAATTCACTTGTGATGTTCTCTGAATTTCATATACACCTACATACGAATAAATATTGATGTGTATTATTCTTGTTTGGGAGGAAAAAAAATTGATAAAAATGGGTTTGGCTTGAAATCAGGCTTTAATCGTTATTTAACGAAAAAAAAAAAAAAAAAAAAAAAAAAAAAAGAGTAGAAAAAAGAGAGAGAAACAAAAACACACTCGGAATATACTATCCGATGGCCGATATAGCATCGATATATATAATTGGAGTCGAGCTCGAGTTTCGAAGATAATCCCGCGTGGATCAAAACATCTGCTACTGCCATTCCTACGATTACGTTATAAAAATCAACTTCGATTATCTCATTCGATCGTTTCTTTCTTTCTTTTTTTTTTTTTTTTTTAAACTCAGGAGAGAGAAACCGAGTTTATTTCTTTTCTTTGTTTTCTTTGGCATTTTGTTGAAATGGATTGAGTAGGAGAAGTGGTATTAGCCTTGATATTCTATTGTAAGTGTTGATTGGTCGCTTATATTCAATGTTGCGTGATATAAGCAATTCGGATAAAATTTTAAAATGCATATTATAAAAATAGCGATTTAAATGTGTTTACTAATCTCGATGAAAAAATCTAAAAAAATCATATCTTCAATTTTGACCGACTAATTTAGCGATTATATCCCTGGTAGGTGTATCTTACAAATATCAGAAGCTGATTGACGTCATATCTTTATAATATGTATCCTATTTTGCATAAATTTAATCGAATGAACCAACTTCAGATTATACGTGGTTAAATACGAAACGCACATTTAAGTAAAATTACTATACCAAGAATAAAAAAGAAAAAAAAAGAAGAAATGAAAAAAAAAAAGGATAATGATAATAATAATAATGAAAATCTGTATAAAAAGGAGAGCAGCTCATCGGTCGGTTCGACGTCCGAGCGATAGCCAGGTAGAAAGAATGCAAAGCTTGCAGTAGCAGCCTCTGTGCATAGGAAGCGCGTGTGCACTCAGGGCTGCTCATATATGTAGGAAGCGTCGGTAGAGCAGAGAGAGAGAGAGAGAGAGAGAGAGAGCGAGACAGCAGCACAGAAGCAGAGAGAAAAAGAGAGAACGAAAGAGGAAGGGCCCAATGGATATACGCGGATATGTACATGTATACATATATGTGCGTGTTTATAGGTAAGTGGATGTGTGTGGGTGAGGGCGCCGCTCAGCTCTGGAAAACAGGAAGAGGGAAAAGCTGGCGTATGTGTGTGTGTGTGTGTGTGTGTATGCGGGGGGCTGGTCATTCGATTCGTCGTATCGACTTGGCGCGAGAGGCTGCTGCTGCTGTAACTATTCCGCGCTGTGCCGGAATAGATGGATTACAATGATTCCCCGGGCGTGGGGTGCTCAAACAGCGTGACCGTAATGCAGAGAGAAAGAGAGAACGAGCGTGAACAGTCGTAGAAGCAGCAGAGATAGAAAGGCAGTCAGGCTGGCTGGGCCGGGCTCGGGCCACTCAATCGTCGGCGACGTGCATGGGCATTATGTATCTGGCCGCGGGAGAGCCGGCGCCGCCCGCGGATCCTGTGTAATTCTGCATGCAGCTCTTTTTCTCTCTCTCTCTCTCTCTCTCTCTCTCTCTATACTCCCCCATTCCAGGTAGGCAATAGCAGCAGCGGGAGCGTGTCCCATGTCGTTCCCAAGCTTACTCTTACTCTCTCACTCATATCAACGCCCCCGCTGCTGCTCTCTTTTCTCTCTCTCTCTCGGATGTCCGGCCGCCCTGGCGCCGCGACGTCGCGGATTTTTTCCTCGAGCCGCTGGCTCGCTTCGGCTTACGCGGAGAAAAAAAGAGCAGCCACTTGTCGCGCATCCTCGCGCGGATCACCGACATCGATCGTCTTCTTCCTGCAACTGCTGTTGCTGCTACTTCACCAAGTGTAGCTTATTACGTTTGTACGTATGTGTACTTGCATGCAGGTTCGCACTAATGCCGTGTGTCATTTCGTTGAAAATGCACTGGCCCGGTGAAAAGGAGAGAAAAAAATAAAGACCAGCGAGGGACCAAAGAACCGATATATATAAGCCAGTGTATACGTCGTGGTGAGCTTGCGTGTCGATGGGAATGATTTTCTCGGCGGGCGCCGTTATACGTAGCGAGATTTTTCGGACAGATCGGGTGGAGTGTGTATTACCCTCATCGCGTGCCGGATCTTCTTCTTCTTCTTTCAACTGGATCGGACAACGAGAAAGAGTGAGAGAAGGCCCCTCGGGAGCTGGCAAATAAATTTGTCGAGAGCGCAATTATCCTCGCGTAAAAAAGAAGCTCGTCCCTTTTCAGGACAGCCTCTGTATTTCCCGAACTCGGGACGAGCGCCGCAATTTTCGAAATAATCGTCCGACGATTAATCCCCTCCCTCCCACCCTTCTTCTTCCTGTGTTACTCTCACTGTACACATACCTCTTTCACTGTACAGCCGCGTTTTCACACGTAACCCCACATCACAGTACAAAAGTCAGTGGTATAGGCTCTTTAATGTCACGTTTGTATACTTACTCTCTTTCTCTCTTTTTGGTCCAGCCTCGCCTCAAACAAAGTATGAGGAAGCGGGATTTTCGAGGAACGCGACAAGGGGCCGTTTCGCTTACCGACGGCTAAAAAGAAAGAGAGAATTTGGTGCAATTCCAGTCAGTGCCGTTGGGTAATCGGTCTGACACACGCTTTATCTTCAACATATACCTACCTACCTACCTATAATATTATGTATTATTAAATAATTTCAATCACGCGATACATTTCTATATATCAATTGCAAATGAGCATCGAAAATATCCATCATCTTATGTAGGTATAAATACCGATGGTTTTTTTTTCCCAAGTCACGCGGCTGAATGACTTGAAGAGAAACACGATTTTGCGGATCTTCCTATTCTGAATGTCTCGATGCTAAATCTCTTGCTGTAAATCTCACAGGATTTAAAGAAACACAGGCGGAAAATTTGCAGCTTCTGCTGGCGCTCCGGTATGTTTGCTTTGAAATTTTCGTATGTAGGTAGGTATACTTATACGCGTTATCAAGTTTGCAGGTTGATGATGTATTCCTCGAAATCTAAAAAAACGCTCTGGCCTATCTTGTTGTGCATACAGTAATAAAAAAAAGTCCGGATCCTCGGGTTGGCATAAAATGTGTGAGTGAGCTCTGGTGTAAACTTAGCCAGCTTATCATCGATTCGTTATTAGCTTCGCTAATCCAACAAGGTGCCAGTTATATGTATATGTGTGTGTGTGTATACACCTCCAAGAGTAGCGACGACGACCGTTTAAGATCCACAAGATTTATGATTGCGCTTCTAAAGGTGAAAGAGCTATGTATGTAGCTCGCCTATAGTGTCAACGGAAGTACCACCTGTTTAAATCTGGAATATTTTCTAGCTGATATAGTTATATACCCACTATCGAGAACTGAGAATCTCTCATTCTTGGCAAATAACATACATATATATCAGTGGTTCAAAGGAGGACAGACGCTTCTGCTGTTGCAGCTGGCTTAGCCTAGTGCACACAATACCGCGAGCATTCTTGCACAAGAGGGGAAAAAAAGAATTCGAAGCTCGGCTCGCAGCTTCAAAGTTGATAAGTGATAACGCGAGCTGCTACCAAGGTAGCTACAAATGTAAGCTTTGACAGCGAAACACTGAAAAACACATCATCTTAATCTATTCGTAAGCTTCACATAAATAAAAATAATAAATGGATGGATGGTTGGAAAATTGCTTGCTAATATGTCAGTTTTACACTCGAAAGAGAAAAATAAAAGAAGGAAAAAAATTGCGAAGCAGATAAAAGCAAAAGTTCGTCGTAACAGGAAGGCAAAGATCAAGTGACGAATGGAGGGGGGGCAGGGGATCATACGTACATTAGTGTGTGTATGTGTGCGTGTGAGTGTCACAGGGAGGGAATAATGCTTTCCGGTTCCACGCTGCGTCCGTTGGCGCGCGCGCGCACACGCAGGTATAACTGGATTAGCGGATTACTTCGCACGCAGCCGGCCCTTTTGTTCGCGATGCCCTTCTTTTTCTTGGCCGACGTACCTACCGTCGAGTCGGTTCTTGTCGCCGTTTCTTGCTACATAGCTACGCATGCTTATAATATTTGTCTTCCAGTGGTTTTTAAGCCCTACGTATTTGTGCGTGTGTCTGTTGATAGCTTGCTTTTTTTCTCTTTTGCTTTCTTGAAGGCTTATTTAGACGATATACATAGAACTATGTTTTTGATTTATGCTAGGTGCTGATTTATTTTATAACTGTGCAACCTTTAATGTATTTTTTTTTTAAAGTTAAATTTGAAAAATATAAGCTTAGTAAAGCAGTAGCAATAAAATCAATTTAATATCCCAGAATGAGACGTTAATAAAAAAAAAAAAAAAATCATCCGTAAAAAGCAGCTGATAAAGTCCACAACGCACAGTAGCCGTGTATATATAGCAGTAGCAATTGTAGAGTGATGGGCGAACGAGCAAGCAGTCGCGCTTATCCTCAGCTCGTTAACCGTCGCCAAGCGCGATTGGCTTCGAATCCTATACGTGTATAGGCGGATCCCTGGTCTATAGTTGTCAGTGGCAATAGTAACACACACACACATACACACACACGTACAATATAGCCCAGGTTGACGGCGGTGGGCCATAAACGCGGCGGCCTCGTGCTCTCGCGCACGAGTGGCAGGAAGAGGGCAGGGGCACATCCGCGGCGTGGTCACCATCCGTGACCCTCTCCCCTTCGCGATTCAGCCGAGGATCCACACACGTACACATGAACGTAACTCGTTCCTACAGCAGCAGCTATGCCCGTACTTACGCGGTCAGATATCCTCGCGATCGGGATTATCCCTTCTCACTCACCCACCTCTTTCTTCCTCTCTCTCTTTCCGCTTTAACTTGCGAGCTCGTGTGGCTCTTAATGCGCAATTTTCCCTGTCCATTTCTTGGCTACTCATTCAGTCTACTCTTTTGGAAAATGTTTACCCTGTGTATTTAGATTTGACAATGCATCGTTTCATGCAAATTTATTCCTGATAATCAAATTGTAATAGAGTCAAAAAATTGACTTTTATATGTCAACCATATAGTGTATTATTTTATTTTATTCCCAATCACTTATTAAAACTGCAAATAATAGACAAATATAAATGCATTGAATCAATTTGGCAAAGTACTCAAGTACCACCATCTGTAGAAATAACGAACTAAGGCGCCCACTCGTAATCCAGACAAAAGACCAAACGCGAGATCTTGGAAAAACGTTGAATTACAGGGTACACAGTATAGCAGCAGCAACAGCAGCAGCAGTCGCGAAAAGAGTATTGAGCACGCAGTTACTGCAGTGACAGAGAAAGTGCGTAGGGTGGCCAATTGGCTGTGTAATGCTGTAGGATAGGAGAAAGGGGTTGCCCCCGGTGCTGGTCCCCCTCAGCTTTAACGCAATAGTCGAGCTTCAAGGGAGACTATATATGCCATCCCGCTGCTCTCCGTACGCCTGGAATTCCACGCCCGGCCCACTCAATTCGCTCTACCCACCCCTTCGCTTCTCCATTAGCATTCAAGGGACGGATGATCGCTGGAGGGATAAGCCCATTTGGTGTCGTCGTGGTGGTGAGTTTGAAGATCGACTTTTTTAAAGTAAGGACATTTGCTGCTGCCAGTTGCTTGTTATTGTTTCACAAACGATCGAGATTTTTTTTTTATAAAAGATCGATAACGATAATTTTTATTTAACCTCGCCTGCTGATTTACTAATTAACGCCGCTTATCATTCAAGATTTATATAATTTATAAATCAGCGTTTTTAATCTGATTTTGACTTCTTAATGCGATATATTCCTCTTCTATCTCTCATTAGCTATTTTATTTTTCAGGTCGATACAGATATTTGAATTAAAAGCAAGCATTTGCGTTTATAGGTGCGTAATAACGCTAATTACTGGATTAATCCGAAATTCAAAAAAACACGTGCTTAAGAAAGTATAAAAACAATTTTTAAATAGACACTCGTAAAGTTTGTAAATTCAGGTACATTAAATTCAATACTAATTTTGTAAAATTGATCCTTTCGAAATTTATATGAATTATTTCGCGAATAATCGTGCGAGCGCGTACGTTATTCATCAATTTTAACGCCGAAACTCTGATAATTCGCGTTAATCGCAAACATGTAGCATTTGAGATAATCTGATTATGCTCATTAATCTTTACGTGTTTTCGTAAAATTTTCGAATAATACAATAATAATCCATATTCCTCCACCCACTCCCCTTTTTTTCTTTTAATTTTCAACTTCTATCGATTTGTATTTCCGTATTCATTTTGTTAATCTTGACCAAAGTAATTAGGCTTTGTTACAAAATAATATATCTTTTGCTCTATAAATAAATTACCGATCTATACTTTTATATTTAATTACTTTATCAGCAATCTATTCTTTATAGTAACGATATTTAAAAGAAAGAAATATGATATCATATTTTTTATGAATATCAAAAATGAAAAATAAAAAAAGAAATTCAAAAACCATCAAATTATCTGCAATTTCCTCAATCTCTCCGAAATCCATAATAACGAATAGATTGGATAGCAAGTGATTCCCCGACCAACTCGTTACCTTATACACCAGAATTAAAAAAAAAATAAGAATCTATCGGCAAGCGATGGAGATGAAAAGAAAGAAGGGACGGGAGCGACGTTCTTGAAAGCGGAGCTTGTCCGACGTCGAGAGAGTGAGAGAGAAGAAAAGAAAGAGAAAGAGAGAATTCTACACCCCTGTAGAGCAGTAATATGCTCATCGAGGGGTCCGCTCAATTTACCTGAACCTGATCATTTTTCGTGTTGGCAGCCACCCAAGCTTCGGCGAACGTCTCCATCGCGCTCTGGAAATCCATCACCTTCCCCCGGCCTCCGTAGAAGTTAAGCTCCGGGTGTCGTAGGCTCGCTCTTCTCGCTGTTGCTGCTGCTCAGTGTCCAGCTGTCACGGAAGCTGCCATCGGCTCTCCTCTTTCTCTCCCTCTCTCTTTGCTTAGGAGTTGCGAATACGTTGAGAAGTAGATAAATCGCTGAGAACCAGCGTCTGCTGCTGCTGTTGATGATGATGATAATGATGACGACGGCTTGGCGCGCGTGGCCGCGTCATTGCTCGCGGCAGCTTTGCTAATCGTCGCTTTTTTAAATACGCTACCGATAACGCCCCCACGGAAGGGAGATTAATCCGGCTCTGTTCTTTTCTTATCTCTTGAGAAGGCGCGAGAGACTAGGCTTACAGCCACTTCTTCACTTTAATCGGACGATGAAGCTGCTGCACGCACACCTGAAATTCAGCGTGATTTCGTGATTCGCCACCGGATGTTTCAGTTGATGATTCTACCTATAGGCTTAAGCCTTTTTATTCTCCTCCTCCTCCTCCCTCTACTGTCCTTTTATGTTTTACCCGATAAACTCTTCTTTCGTTATATTCTCTGTATCTATTTAAGTAACACAATCACACAACACCTCCGTAATGAGAGTTATTTTGACGAGGAAATTATTATTTCACACTATTATAGGGCGAATATGAATCGCTACTGAAATATTATTTTACACGGCCAATTATTGTTTATATACTTTCTCACTGTTATGTCCGTATTTATTGCACATACCATTTCTCGCAAAATTGTAATCGTTAAACGTAATTTTATTTTACATAATTTGCTATAATATCATATAAACAATATTCCTTCAATTTTATATAGCACTCTTCTCTCTTTCATTTTTTCAAATTAAATGGTATTAATTTGAACATTCAGATTAAAATTGTTTAAATCTATTAAAAATCCAACATTATAAATATATAAGTACACACGCACACACTTCGAACAAATTTTTAATATAGTTCAACAATAAACTCAACTTGTCCAGCACTTCATTATGCACGCCATAGACCAACCACGAGGATTCCACAGATTTTGCATCTTATCACTATCTCTTCCGCGACAATATAATAAAAAAAAACAAAAAACAATCTTTGTAATTAATTTTGTAATTATTCGTTAGCAAACATATCTCACACACTTGAAAGCCTTTAAATCCGCATTAAAAGCCGGTTGAGCTTGCAGGGCGCTTGCACGCGCTATCACAGATAAAATGTATGTATGCATGTACGTAATAACAACAAGAGAAAGAGACGCGTGCGCGCGTATCAATAGACATATACGTGTATACGTTCGAAGCGTGCGGCGCTCGAGCCGCGACTGAGGCAAGTAGGAGAACGTGTGCATGGTAAAGCCGGTCGGCTAGCGCTCCCTCCCTCTCGCTGCTGCTGCTGCATCGTCTGGAGAGCGCGCGCGCGCGCGCACACACATGCGCCCCTACCCGCACGCTATCTACTCTACTCTACTCTTTCTCATCCCCCAATATGATCCACCTCCCACCCCCTTGCTACCGTGACCGGACTCCTGCGCTAGGAACCCACTGCTGCAGGCCGGAGCTGGATTGGTCCCCTGGCACGCGAGAAGGAGAACCGCACTGGCCTGCTTCCACCCCAGGCAAGCCTCCTCCTCCTTCTTCTTCTTCTTCTCTTGCCCTCCCGAGATAAGAACTGAGACTGCTGCGGCTGCTACTGCCCAGCATCCCCGGGCCAGATTAGACCAGCGGAAGGGAGACTTGCCCTCTTGACTGCGGGTGCAAAGGACCTCTCAGCCCTTCTCCACCACCACCTTCTTCTTCTTCTTTCCCTACTTTACTTTTTGTTTCTTATAGTCTTTATTTTTTCTTTTCTAGAGGGATAGCTTGCAGTTTGTAAAAGGGAAGATTGTCTTTGGATAAGGTTGTCGTCTGTCGTCGATGTTCGGTTAGTCGTGGAATATAAATGTATACCTACATAACAGAAGGATATATCGCTCGTTTTCGGATGATGTTTGTTGTACGCGCTTGTCACAAGTGATTTACATGATAATTATAGGTTACAAGTGTTGTAGCAGCTTTATTCAAAATAATTATCATCATCAAAACTCCAGTTAAAGTTATTTTACTGCTACCGTCGTGGCTGAAATGAATGAGTAATCTATAGGTATACATGTATATTCTCGCATTCTCATTACGCAACGTCAATACACGCATGTATACAGAACAGACGAGCTGAGTAAATTTTTGTCATTAACTTTTTTATACGAGAAAGTCAGAAAAAAAATCTATAGCGGTGCATGATTACAAAGACCAGCTGCCTGGAAAAAAAATTGAGTGTGTGCGCTAAAATAATGCGTGCTTTCAATGGGTGGTCAGATTCTCTTTCTCTCGTTTTGATAATTTCCGATCCCTGGTTTAACTTCTCGATTCGCATCCGTTCGTCTCTTTCCCGCTTACGCCCTGACAAACATTTCCGGTATACGTTATCGAGTTTATGAAAAGAAGGACGAGTCGACGAGGACTACTCTGCGATTTATTTCTCTTACGCACTTGTGCTACCACATATAAATGAATTTATGATCAGCATTGTCCCCTTATGATTAGGGTAGATATTTGAACGTAATTTGATCGGTAATCTAATTTAATTTTCGTTAATGTGTAAATATTAATTTTTACTGTTTGTTACATTGCTACAAGCTGTGCTACTTAAAAAAGTTGAATTTAATTAAACATTATACGCTTACGAAAGACATTGAAATGCATGAAAAAAAAATGCGTATATGTTTTTAAAATATTCGAATAGAGGTTAAGTCTGTTTGAACAAGCTAATCATATCTAATCTAAATCGTCCGCTTAATTAAGGTCTTATACTAAGTTCTGTATATGAAATTACGTATTCACGACGAGAAAAGATAAGGCTATAAATAAAATCCTTTAAAAATTAAAAATATATTGTCAAGACGTTATTTTCATGATGCAGTAGAATTTCTTTCAAAAGTTTATTATTTCAATATTTTATTTTATGGTATAATTTTGTAGATAATTTTTTGCTATTACTAATAGATCATTAGAACAATGTGTTTTATTCAAATTTTAAACAAATTTAAACAATCTTAATTCTTATGTAAATTATTATACATTGGAAAATTGAACCTTGACTAGTGTCTCTCATTAATATTAGATTTTCATTTCAAGGCAAAATACACAATTTTCAATTGATATGAAAACAGCATTTATTATAAAGATACTTTTTCAAATTTTTCCTGGAGACATATTATTGAGAAAATCATCCTATAGAAATACGTAAACAAGCTTTAAAAATATTTGCTTGTCAAGAAATAATAATTTCAGAATTTCACACGCGTAAGCCGTATACTTCTCGCGAATTCCATGCAAAGATCGTATCTTCGTCGAGGCGTAAAAAGAAGCTCCTCGCTCGCGAAAGCTACACCGCGACATCCGGTGATATTTTACGTATTCGATTTGATATAGCGATGCTGAAGTGAGAGAAAGAAAGAGAGAAAAACGACGACTAACGAAAAAAAGCAGTCAGGAGTAACAAGAGAAAAAAAAGCTCAGGTAAGAATCTGCGACCTCGAGCTTACACACCCCCCATTTCCCTACCGCAACCAACACCTCTACTAAAAATAAAGTAAAATAGAAGGTGCGGTGAAATGGTGTGTCGAGGGTGGGGTAGCGCCAGATACGGCTTTCTCCTATAAATAAAATCCATGTAAATACAAGAGCATGGAAGAGAAAGAGGAGATAGTCCATGGGCCGAGAGCATCGATTCCAATACGCGGTCGAAGCGTAACGATTGCATCCGATCGCAAGCTCAGGGTAGTAGGGAGAGGAGCGGCCCCAAGGAGAGAAAGAGAAGCTCAAGCAGAGCGGTTTCTCCTCGGAGGTAGCTTTCCTTCTATAGCCCAATCCCTCGCTCCCCACTGAGGGCGCGAGAGGAGAAGTCGTCGGAGGACCGAACAGGGAGGGGCGTGGTGCCGGTCGAGGCGGTTCGCTGAGCTTGCGCTCGCCGAGGCGGAGCTTGCAAGGCACGCCTTCCTCCTCCGCTGCCGAAGTTACAGCCGCGGAGATGGATCGCACGGAGAAAGCTCGCAGGAAAATCTCGGAAAACGACGCATGACGCTGCTGCAGCTGCCCCCACTCCCTCTTTTCCTACTTTTCTTCAGGATAAGGTTGTCTCGCTCGGCTTTACCGCCGAGTAGGAGAAGGGAAGGCAGCAAGCAGGATGCACTGGCGTACGTACCTGTCTATATCCACCGACGCCCGTAAAGCTGTATATACGTACTGCTTGTAAGCCTTGCTTGCCCGACTATACTGCTTTCCGACCTTTTACTATTACTACTTTCACGCTATCTGCATTTCCTTGAACATTTTTATTTCTAATATTTATCTGTGAGAATGTACAATTTTTATGTTTGGAATTATTGGTGAACGAAACTGATATTATGTAAACAGATTAGATGAAATTTAGGTAAATTCTTTAAGTTGAAAAATCATCATTTAATAAAGGTTTTAAAATATCTACAAAATAATATTGAAAAAAAAAATCTTATACTAAATTATTGAGAAAATTTTTACGTATTCAAAATCGAACAACCCTTATGGAATGCAACCCAACATTCTTAAGAGAGAAATAATATATAGATTGAAGCAATACTCAAGCACAATAGTACATTCCAATGAAATATTACACTGATTTAAAAACCATTAACTCGCAAAAGATATGAATAAAAAGCTGTAGTAGTGCGTGTGGCAAAGAAAAATCTAACCAACCCCAGTCGAATAAAAAAGCGTACAATCGTCCTCCGAAGCAGTATTAAAATGCGAATCAGCATATTCACATAAAGGAGATGCTACTGCTGCTGCTACTGCTCTGTATACATACAAACTCGTCTACTTATTATCCTCCCTCGACATAAGTACACGTACAATACCACAACATGTGCCCCTCAACCCCTCCTCCTCCTCCTACTATCTCGGTCTCTCACGATAAACCCCTTACCCTCTCATCGTTTATGGACTCTCTCTCTCTCTTATTCGTGGCATTTATTGAGTCTGCAGCCGGGCTGGCGGTCGTCTGTGGAAAGCAAACGGCTGTATCTTGGGTGGAAGGGTGAGGGTGGAAGGGGGGGAAGACGAGCGAGAGCGCGTTAAGGTACAAATTGAAAACCATTCGGCGAATCTCTCTGCCCGCCCGCAAGTGTTAATAAATTCAGGTTTACGAGGGTGCCGCTCTCGCGGCTTTCTCCAGGACTGAGAGCCAGCATGGTTATATAGGTTCCAACGCGCATAAAACTCGCTTCTCTCTCTGCTGCTACGAGCTTTACATGCGTTGGAACCTATATTTCTAAGATGAGTCTTTTTCCCCCTTCTACTACATCTATGTTGCAGATGCTTTTATTTTTTTTGGGGGGGGGGGGGGTATGCGATGTTATATCCGCGAATCAACGATGTTGCAATTTTTTTTTCTAAGAGATTATATTGTAGGATTGAGGAATGTCATTGAATTTTATTTAAATAATTCGATTACAATTGCGATTTAGACATTGTTTTGGTACAGCTTTTGGTAATGGTATTTACTAAAACTACGACTCAAAGTGAAATAATAATAATAATAATAATTCTATGCATCAGACATGCTTTATTCCATGTAAAGTTCTATAAAGTTGACAGGATAGAGAGTATTGCAAGCTCGCTCACAATTTCAACGCGTCCGAAAGTAGAGAGAATATAGACATTTTCCAGTGTCCATCCAAATCGCAATACACGCATATGTGTGTCCCATCCTGGAGAAGATCCTATGCTGCCGTGCTGAGTTTATTTGACATAATCCTCCAACTACTTGCCTTTGAGGACAGCCCAGCAGAGTAGGCAGCGTTGGAAGTTAGCAAAATAGAAATAGAAACACGCTGGATTCGCATCAGAGCTTGTAAGCATTCGTCAATTAATCGGATTTCGTTTGGCCCGAAAAATTCACCTTTTCCCTTTCACTATATAATTATAAGTATGCAAGATTAGTTTCCTACAAAACAAAATAAATGTGTAATAAAAATGTTATTTCTAACATCTATTTTATTGAAAAAATAATAACTTTATCAAATCCAAAATTTCAGCTGGATTGCTATTGTCCACGCGCTGTCTTTACCAGCCTTGCTAAACTAAATATAACAGATCTGCAGCATATATTATTTATATCGAGTCAGATAGAGATATGTATAAGCAGACAAAAAGGCATATATCAGTTGGCTGAGCTCCAGTGCGCGGCTCGCTTCAATCGCTTTCTAAGCAGCTTGATGTAGTCGATCTGCCAGAAACCCCTCGACTTTGCCGAAATTCGAGAGATGTATATGTATTAGCAAAGGAGAAGACACCCATACGAGTCATATGTGGAAAAGGGACATCGATTCCAAAGTTGTTCAATGGGAGGGGGGAGGGTCTATGAGCAAAGGGTGACCAAGAGAGCATCCTCGACCCCTCTAATCCAAATTTCGGATTCGTCGTATGTATGTATTTGCCTTTGAAAGCGATAGAGAGAAAACCTGCTCTAGGAACTCCGCTCATTAAGTAGCACGCGTATGTGGACGTGTCCTGTACTTGCTCGGCTGCCGACTCGGCAGATCCGCGATCCTTTTCCAGCAGCAGCAGCTACTGCTTTCCTGGGATTTCCATATGTCGTGTACCTATCATTTATGAAATTGATTCGTTTACATGTGGGCTTTGCTTTTGATCAGACTATTCAAACGTAAAATAAATTGAGGAGCTGCGGGAAATAAGTATTCGAGACTTGGGGGGTAAGACGAATAGGCCCCCTTCCTAAATCCAGAGCAAATTGCCAACGAGAGAAGAGAAGCTGCGTGAAAATCGCCATCTCTAGAGTTGGTAGAGAGATGGTAAAAAAGAGTGGGGCTGCTGCATTTCCGGGAGGGCTGCAAAAGTCTCTCAGACCTACGAGATCGCATAATATACTCCTCTTCCTCAAAAGAGAGAGAGAAAGAGAAAGAGAGAGAGAGCAGCATAATAATTCAGAAATTTGCATGTACGCGGGCTAACTCCTCAAGTAGGTTATCTATGCTAGAAGTTTTCCGCTTGTGTGTGATATATATACCCTGTAAGGCATCTCTCTTTCTCTCTGCTGCTGCTGCTGCTCTGAGAAGGCCGGAACTCCGCCCCAACCGTGTATGTGTGCAGCATGTATACATGCTCTATACGCGAAAGCAGAATCCGCGGAAGTTCCGCCGCGGTAAATCGATGTCGCGCCCAAGCGTATACACCCTGCTCTTTCAGCTTCTCCTCGCGCCTCGAAAGAGGCCCACCCGCCACAAAGTTCATCATAATTTTCCGCATCTGCGGCTCGCTACTCTATATACACATAGGACTCTCTAGTAGGTACATAGCTCTATACGTAGACGTATCTTTATTTCTCCGTCTCGCGTGTGTGTGTCCGTGGAAGCGCGACTAAAATCTGCTTGGTGGGGGGTTCCTGCTCTCTTCTATCTCTTGAGCGGCGCAATTAAAATGCTCGCCGCATAGAGAGGAGCGAGTGTTATCACTCCTGCAACGATTACTATGCGAGCTATTACTTACATCGTTTTTGGGCTTGGATAAAATTGATTGCGTGTAGTTGAAAATTTTGGGTGGAAGGTCTTAAGAGTAATTACAACACTTTTGCAATGTCTATATACTTGAATAACTTGAATGTTAACGTAGAAGCGTGTATTTATCAGTTTCCAACTCTACAGTACACGTGTAATAATAGCTGCAAGCTCAACTGGTATTATTTCAACAACAATAATACACGGTATAGCTGAGCAAAAATTTTTCCAGCTTCGCTTCTGATAAAATCAAAACGAGCGTGACTGCAGTATACCTGCATGCAGCATCAATTATTTCCGCTAGTCCGTGAAACGTCGAGTCGGTCGACCTGTCAGATATTTTCGAACTACAGTATAGGCAGAGTAGTATATAGGCTGGCAATTGAAAAAGAAAGCAAATAAAAAAGCATACGCAGTCACAAACTTTCCCGGGCTCTCGGACTGCGTTCTTCTCTCGGGTATACGCGTAGAGATAATTGACGGACGATCGAGCGAGAAAGAGGGCAGAGAGCTAGTCTGTCAACGTCTACAGGCTGCAATTAAGTCGACGAGGCTCTATATTCGCGGAGTAACGAAGTTTTGCGCTCCTGGAAGAGCCAACAGCGGGGGACACGATACAAAGACGGAAGTGGGAGTAGGATGGGTAGATTCTAGGTCCCCAGGACCAAGCAAAGCACTCGTTCGATCCACGCGTATGTCGTTAGCGGCGTTTGGAGAGAGGAACTCCAGCGCGTACAAAGCTTGCCCGACTAACTGAATTTTTTTCTTAAGCATATACAGGTGAATTTTAGGTTTTTCAGATTTTACGTCCAAGCCACGACTAAAATAATAATTTTTATTTGCATGTTCTTATCTTTTTTTAAATTATATAAAAATTAAGTAGATAGTGGCCAAGTATAGTCAGACGCACTAATTTTTACGTGTTTTATTAGTCTATCCATTTTAAGAGTGAGACAATAAAAAAATAGAGGAAAAATTAGTTATCGGGTAATGAATAAGACGAACGAAATTATAGAAGCATGAAGGATAAATCGAATAAGGCGAGTATAGTCCAGGAGAAAGCAAAGACTTGAATTGTTCGTCGGAGAGCAAGTCCTGAGCAGGGGTTGGAGGAGTTGTCTGGAAGGGCAAAAGCTGAAGCGTCGCTCTTCGTCTGAGCCCGAGTCCCCGTGTTGTGCACAAGAACTCGGTGCCTCCTCTTTCTCTGTGAGGCTAGCTGGGAAGCATCGTCCTATGGATGGATGGATGGATGGATGGATGTTGCTCGGCCGGTGTACGTGCATACCGGTACTGCCGCGCGATAAGTAATTCACTTAGGCCTGTATTGAGTTAACCCTTGCTTCTCTCTCTTACTCTATCTATCTCTCTCTTTCACGATGTTCTGCTGTTGCTACTGCTACCGACTTCCATTTATTGGCCTCTCTACGTCCCAACATCGACATCCTCTGTGCCTCTTTCTCTTCCCGAGCATTCCCCCACCCCCAGCTGTTTCCGCTTTTCTCCTCGACGCGCTCGATATTTATTAAAACTCGCTGCCCGCGTTTCCAGCTTGTGCGTCGTCCTGATCTTTTTTTGGGATGGGAGAAGTTGAGGAGAGCTTGGTTTACGTGCACAAAGTAGGAGTGTGTGCAAAGGGAGAGATGCGTGGCTGGAATGGTTTTTCACTCGATTTCCTGAATTTGTTATATATAGCTTGCTGCTGACTTTGTTGATCCTGCAGCCACCAGCGTTATTTCGACGAGAGAAGAAGAATAATTCAATTACTCGCTACTATTAGGTAGGCTCTTTCGACGGGTATATTCGGAACGCGCAGCGTATAACCAAAGACTTTATCGAGTTCGGCGTATACATATACACACTCACTCGTGGCTGAAAATAAATTCCTTTTAGAAGCTAGCAACAGCAGCAGCAGCCGCTTACATCATTTGCATCCTACTGTTACTTTCTCTCTCTTACGGAAGAAGCAATCGATATGAACTGTACACACACGTAAGCGACCAATATTGGCCTAAGAAGTATCTTGTGCCCCCAGCTTTGAAAGCATCTCTCTCTGTGTGGCTGTGTATGTGCAGTACCGAGGTCCAGCCAAGAGAGGAAGGTTCAGTTAAGAAACGCGTCTCACCACTTCTCGGAAATTGATATCCAGCCAATTAGGGAGTCAATTTCGCGAGAGTAGCCGAAGGGGGTTTCTATATCAGCCATATATACATATAGAAGCGCAGCAACGTACTACTGCTACTGCTGCTGCTAGTATTCCTTACTCTCGTCCCTCGGGCTGACGAAACATTGACTTAAGACCACTTAGCAGCTGCTCGGACTTTCTGCTATAGCTACACCACAGCCTGGCCAAGCGCATATACTTGCGCTTTTCAACCTCAGAGTGGCCATTACTTGCCGCTCCCCCCCCCCCACAACCTCCCTTCTCTCTTCACTATCGGGCGACCCACCTGCCTCTGAATCGAGCTTGCGTCCAATCCTGTTATAATTCCTGCCAATTAGCACGAGGACGAAATCGTGCTGTGGTCGTAAGTTTGTAGCAGGAGTGCTTCCTTTCGTACACCCTACCCCCTTTCACCCCCCGTACCTCTCTCTCTCTCTCTCTATCGAGGCAATCCGATTTTCGAGACTGGACAACTTATGTGGCCTTAGTTCCGATAGTAGTCGAAGATAACGAAGCTATTAATATACCTATCATATTGATGGCTACTTTTTGATTCAAAAAACTAGAAGAGAGAAAAGGTTGTTAATGAAAGGTCAATTAATAAAATATTATGAATGTGTAAAGATTACAGTAAAATGTCTTACTTCAACGCAGTCCTAAATTCGATTTTTTCTTTATACAAGCTCGAAACTCTCATACTTTGCGAGGATCTGGACACTTTATCGATAGTTTTGCGAGACATCTTTAGGAGAATCTGAAGGCTCTAAGAGACTTTGCGGCGTCATGTTCCTTATGAAAACCCTTGGAGGAACCTTTCTCCGAAAACTAGGCTGCACGTGACAACCTCGATAAAATTGTTCAATATTTCTCATAGGCTTTAGCAAGAGATTAGTCTATCTTTAAAGAGTTTACATGTTGGTCTAAGTCTTTAGCTAAGAATTAAAATTTGTATAGTGAAAAATGAAGAATTTTTTTTAGTTATTTTTTTAACAAAGTTATAAAATTGATTTAAAGCAATACTACTTTTTCTCAAGCCTAAGATTCAGTATGTAATTAAAGAGAAAATAATATTTCCATAGCATAAATTATGTAAACTTCGCATAAGACTTTATTTCCAACAATAATAACCATTGCAACAAAAAGACATCGTGTAAAACAAAACAAAAACAAAAAAATAAAAATAAAGTCGTGAAAAAAAAATAAAGCAACAATAAGAGTAAGCAAAGTATCCAGTAGAAACATCGAGATATCGGAAAATAAGAAGAAAAGGTTAGAAGGAGCTGGTCCGTATAGAAGGAGAAGAAGAAGAAAAGGACACGTTTAAAGAATTAAAGTATCTAATAGGAAAGAAAGGTCCTCGAGAAGCCAGCGTTTGAAAGCGAAGCATTGTCTGGTTAAGCCCGGTATTCAGTAGGCCCTTTTGCTCGCTTTTTCCAACCGCTTTCTCTCTTCTCTCGCTTACGCGTGCGCATCCTTGGACCAGTCTGGAATAAGGCAAGTATAAATTGCGCAGGGTGGAGGGGGATTGAGGCCAGGAGAAATAAGAAATTAAGAGAGAGTCTTAGAGAGAATAAAGCTAAGAATTAAGACGGACGAGACGAAGAAAAAGACGTTGGAACGATGGGGAAGGGGTCAAAAAAGAGAGAGAGGAGGAGAGAAGAGGGTGTAGGTTGGTACATAGGTAAGAAAGAAAGCGAAGGAGAGATAGGGAAACTCAGAGCTGGAGCGGGGCTCAAGAGTCCTCCTCGCTGAGGATTCTTACTCGCGCGTCATTTAACAAAACAATTAGAGGCTAACCCCTTCTTCTTCTCTTCTTCCACTGCTGGCTCTCGTGGCTTCTCTCTTACGCTCTTTTTCCTTGGTGCTGAATCGAGTTTTCCCGCAAAACGAGGGATTACGCGGGCAGATTTTATTTGAATTAGCGGGACCACTACCGTATCGTTCTGGCTCTCAAGAAAGTATTGGAGAAGCAGTGCTTGCGGAAGCAGCACTTGAAATTTCTACCGATTGCTCGTTCTTGTTCGTTATACCTTTTTTTCTTCTTTTTTTTCTTTTAAAAAAGCGAAAAGCTCGCTTTTGCTGCAACTTGCATGAAATTAGATTATATTTTAAAATTAATAAGAAGTCTTGTAAGGTAATAGTAAAATTTTCATTGCAAAGTAAAGAAAGTACAGATAAAATATAAAGCTGAATATAAAAAGCTTGGAGAAAAGAAGAAAAGAGATAGTAGACAGATCTACTCTCGGGGTGAAGTGAACGAGAGCTTTCGCGTTGGCTGTGTTTGGCAAGGACTTCCTAGGACTCTCTACTCTTCTACTTTTGCCTCTGCCTTCCAGCCTCATCTTTTCCATTCCCTCAGCCGTCTCTCTCTATCTTTTTTTTTCTCTCTTTACCTTGGCTCCGGAAACTCAAACGCCGAGTTTTTTTCTGTATCCCCGTAAATGTTCTCCAGGAGGGTGAGAGAAAGCGAGTTATAACAAGTCGCGAGCAAAAGGAAGACAGATAAAGAAACGAGAACGAGACCGTTACCGCGTAAGACAACATAAATACCAGAACGAGAAGGTTTATTTTTTCATTTATTTATTTTTTTTTTTCTCATCCTTGCAAAAAGGTCGCGTAATCCTCAAACGGCGCGCAGTTTTCTTCTGTGACGGGAGAAAGAGAAAGATTCTTGGCCAATTATCGATAGCGCCTTCGTCGTTTGATCTGGTACTAGCGATACCGAGCTACTTTAGCCTAGCAAGAAGAAGAAGAAAAAGCTTCAAGATTGGTTGTATGCTTTGCCGAGCTACTGTGTTGATTTTAAAAACTCTACGCGCCTTCTGTCTTCAGCTTCCATCCGGAGGACTGATTCTCAAAGGACCAATGCTTTAAAAAGAAAAAAAAAGAAGTCTTTGACGATGTTAGGATTGGGTATACATGTTGCTATACCTCCCACGACTATTTAATTCGCTTAATTTGCCTTCTCTATTTTTTTACTCATTAAGATTGCCTCTTTTTCTTCTTTCCAACAAGCAAAGATTTGCCTGTTTCTACTTGAAAAAAAAAAATAATAATTATAAGTAAATCAATAAATCATTTTACTTATATTTTATTCAATAATTTTAAAAATAGTGAATCATTAAAAGCTTTAAAATTCGACTTTCAATAACTCGATCAAATTCTCAAAATTGTAATAAGTCAAAAAATCTCGTTTTATCATAGCTGACCAGTTCCACCATATAAAATATCATCTCAAACTTTTCGCAACTCATTCGCGCGCGCAAACAAATTACTAAAATCGAGGCGTAGAAGGAGGAGGAGAAGGAGAAAGTACACAAGCCATAGTATATCAGCAGCAAAAGCGAACGACTGCGGAAACTACGCTGGAACGCAAAGCAAAGGATGATAACCCATCGAAAAGGCTGAAGCCGCCTCGCCCCGACGACAGCTCGATCCAGATTAATTTCATTATGAATGTTAGCCCAACACTCGAGATTCGCGGCTGGACGGTCAAACACCCTCGAAACCCAGCGAGCTCGGTCAGCTGCTATACCGAAAGATCATATCGCTCTCGACCCCTGACCCCCTTCTACCCCCCTCTCTCTTTTTCATCTAGCGCTTTTTGCTCCCTGCCACTTATCCAAGCCACGCTGTGATTTTTTTCGCTGCGCTTTTTTAACCACCCATCGCGTAGTAAATACAAACACACATCCACACACATGGCTTTGTGAACTAGGGGAGTGAGATACTCTCGAATACCCTCGCGTCGATCCACGCGTTGGGTTTGATTAACCGTTGTTTTTAGCTAGATTGGGCTTGAAATTTGGTTTTTCGAGAGCTACGCTATACGCGGGATATACATCAGTGAGTGCTTTTTTGTTCAGCTTTTTCAAAGGGTATATCACTTTAGAGGATTTGAACATTCTTTTTTTTTCTCCATCAACCCTTTTGTAACTGTTCATTCCTATTAAATTCCTGTTTATTGAATTAAAAATATTTGTTCTTTTTTATTTATCAAATAATTTAAGTGTATTTATCCATAACATTTTAAAAAATTTATAAAATATAAGCTCCACGTGCTTTACATCAATTTGATTGACAGATTTATAAAATTTTTAAAAAACAGTTGCCGATTCATTAGCAAAGTTCGTTATTTTTCATAATTTTCTCTTTCAAAAGGTTTTGGCCTCTTTCCTGGCTGTGTGTTCTCGCATCAAAATAATAATAATAAAAATAAAAACCGTTATATCCGTTAACAAAGGTGGCTACAGTTGCCAAAGCAAAAAATGAGAGAAAGTACAAGATAAAAAAAGAAAGAGAGAGAGAGAGAGTAAGAGATAAAGAAGCAAAGAGCAAGTCTTACTTTTAAAAGCGTACCTTTCCTTCGAGCCTCCTCCACCCAATACTCTCCACCCCCTACCCCCCGCGTTAAAATAGAAGGGATTAGTTCGTACGGCGGAGCATGGGGGCTTAGGCATTGATGAGGTTTTTAAATGGGTTCTCCTTTGATGGTTCCTGCTCTCTTTCTCTCTTTCTCTTCCTTCTCCCGGTCCAGTGGGGCCCACAAGAAGCGCACCCACGAAGATGACGAGGATGAAGAGAGGGTAGGGCTACGGAACGAGAGTCCGCTAAGAAAATGGATCGGGAGAGAAAGGGGCCATGATGGTTCTCAGACGATATTTACCGGGAGATTAAAAAATCGAGGGAAAAATTAAGCGTTACGGGCTCTCTCTTTCTTTCGTGATCGTAAAAGTGCGTCCACAGCATCTCCCTTCTTTCTCTCTTTTACTCTCCCCTATAGACTAGCCCCTCCGCTTCGCGGAACTTAATTCAGACGTAATCCCCCGCTAAGATTTCCACCGAGAGCGTGGGCGGCTCTCGCTATTTTTACGCTTTCACCCTACCAACTTTTTGCATCGATTAATCTCTATGGCCCGAAGGATTTTTCGGCGCTTCGAGAAAGCACGTGGCCGAAAGAATGATGCAGGACCTACTCTTCTTCTTTTTTTTCTCTTGGGTGTTACGTGCGCTCTGAGATTATGATGCTTTAAGACTTGCTGCGTGAGATGGAAGCATCAGCTCGCAATTAAAAGACACTGCCAGGGTTTTATTCATTATGATTTTTTTTTCTTACTCTTAGTCGTAAAGGGTTTTGAGATGGAAATTTTTAGCGTTTATTTTGGATTTACTGAGCTGAGGGTGTATAATTTATCGACTTGTTATAAAAACTTTGAATTTGGCAAATATGTAAATTTCGTCAGTTCTGACACATACAAATCGTAGCAAGTATTACGCCGTTGAACATGATTTTATCAAAAAATATGTGTGAGAAGAAAGTCCAAGGTAAAATCAGTGTAATTGCTGGACGAAGAAACGAGCAAGCAAGTAAGCGAATGATAGTGTGTGTGTGTGTGGGGGGGGGGGGAGCTGAAGAGAGAAAGCCTTTCCATTAAGCGGAGTAAGTGACCCGTCCATGCATTTTCTTTGATGTCGGTTAATTTACTAATAACATCGAAGCCAGCGGAGGCACACGCGTCCTCCTCTAAATATTTGTACCGTCAACACGTCGACTTTGGCATTCGGCTTTTCGTGAGACAGAGATAGAGAAATGGAGAGAGAGACACAGGGTTTCGCTACTATATATATCTAGCGTGTGGACTGACAAAAAGACCGTAAACGTACCTTTCCGACGCTCGTGTGTGATTCCCGAAAAAGGACTTTAATTATCAAGATAGATGCGATGTCCGAAATTCCCACGTGTCTTTTCTGGACCAAAAGTTTTCAGATTGATTAAAGGACTTTTTACAGTTTATGACGATATTTCTCAGTTATCATGAAATTTTCATTCGCTACGCACTCTTAACAGAAATGTCAAAAGTCAAAAGCTCGTTTGTGTATTAAATTAATTAAAAATATTTTTTGTTTGTCTTTTCATTGAAATTAATCTCTTTTTGGAACTGAAAAGTAATTCAAAAAATAAATAAAAAATTTTATTGTAAAAATTAAATAGTGAATAGTTCCATCACAATGGTACAAATATAAAAAGAAGCAAAAAAGATCCATCAGTCGACACCTGTCCTAACAATGAAAAATGCTCGAGGTAAAGCCCAATGTCGCTTGAATATTTTTCAGATTTATCTCAAGATAGTAGCTGGCACAGAATAACGTCAGCCTGGCAAGAAGTTGATGAGAAGCACCACCATCCAGCGGGAACCGATGAATCCAGCGCACAACGGGCTATACCAACGCTCCAGTAGGGTGAGAATAGAAAAAAAAAAAAAGAAAAAGGCCAAGCGCGAAGATGGCTTGTTCGAGACTTAGGAGGAGAAGAAAGAGGGAAGAGCGATTTTTTCTCCAGTCTTTAAAGCGTTAGGCAGCTCGGCCCGTGAGGACTAAATTTCGCGCGCTAAGCCCTCCGCGTAATCCCGCCCTTAATATTCAAAAACGTGATCGCCCTGCCAAGAAGAAGAAAGAGAGAGAAAGAGAGAACACGAGCTGACCCCGCGAGCTCTCCGAACGGGGCTTTTCATATGCTAATTGGCATTCGTCATTTTCTTACGGGAGCGACTTAAGTGTGCTTAAGGTAACTCCTTCTTCCAACGCTCGAGAGTAGCCTGACCGGGAAGACGGCCCTTTTTCTTCGCTCGATCCTTTGCTGCTAGTATGATGCTCCAATGTTATAATATCTATAGCACTCCTGGACCATCCAGCTATCGATTAGCTGCCTTACTACGGCAGGTCTTTATCTTGTTTTTACAAGACAGCTAAAAAAAGAAAAAAAGAAGCCCGTGTCTTAAAGATATTACAAGTTTGTTAACTAAGTGATAACAACTAGCAGTCTCTAGATTTATTGGCATTAAAACTTGAAAAATATACAGCTCTATTATTAAGCCAACTACTGCAGTAGCCAATAAAAAAAAATATATAGGTACGCAATAAGAAATCCAAGAAGACCTATATTTTCTCTTTAACCAAGTCAACCCAACTGTACTAAAACTGTAATCTTTACAACCAAGATAAAAACCAGCCAAATCGAATATACCTACTCACAAGCGAGTGTTCTTGTTGATTGTAGTCGTCGACAGCGGTACATCGTAACCCACATAACAATTGTACTGCAGCGCTCGTTCGACCAGATCGCTCGTTGAAGGGAACCTCAAAAATACGTAGAAATATGTATAGGCACATAGATACTTATATACACACGCGTAGATTGACGGTTGTAATACACAGAAGTAAAAAAGAGAGAGAGAGAGAGAGAGGGCATGCGCGCGACAGGTGATCGAGTAGTCCGTATAGAGCGGGATTCGTCCCTCTTTCTCACCTTATCGCGGCAAGAGAGAGAAAGATACGCATCGGCTACACAGCGCGTACATAATATACGGACGCTCGCGTTATCTCGGCGCTGCGCTCAAGATAACGCACTCAGCCAGAATTGCTCTGGCTCGTCCATAGAGCGCGCGATGCCAAACTTTTTTTCCTTCGCCGGACGTTAGAGCCTAGGCTCGTATTCAGTGCGGACTGCCTTTGACATGAGACTGATGTCTCGACCATCCTGGCTGCTGCTGCTTTTCCTGCAAGGCTTCTCGAAGTGTGTGTGATCTACGAAACGAAGACTGTGATCAGACATAGGTGAGTAAATCCAAAGTTGAGGGGAGTGAGAAGAAGAGCGAATTTGTCTTATCGAGGTGTGTGTGTATGTGTGTGGCTGAGTTATTTCGGTGATACCGGTGTTAATCTTGGAAGAAATTTTTTTTTTATTGTAATAGAAATTGGTTTATTAGCTTATAATATGATATAATCTTACGAAAAAATAAATCGTATTTAAAAATAGCTTACTAAATTTTAATATATAAAATAAAATATTGATAAGAAAGAGAAAAAAAATTGTTTAAACATTTTGATACACTAATGTCATTCGTATATTGAACAATAGAGTCATTCACACTGATTCATGTCGATAGAATTCAATCGAGGTGTCAGGTGTGTCATGATAACGGAGAGCTGCGTCCCGCGTTTTATTGATCCTCTTCGATGCTCGGTAACTATTATATACTTTTATCGCGAGTAGATTTCAAATCTTCGTTAATGGCTCGACGAGAAATCGACGTTCTATGGGGCCAGTAAATGAAGGTGTGCAGCAGATCATATATATATTCTGGTAATCTGGTATTACATTCTGTGAGTCATGAGTTCTAGATAATGTGAATAGATATATATTCTCGGTACATTTTAAGCGCAGCAATTGTGAATTTTATGTCTTCCGTTATAAACATGAATGAAAATAAGATAATTTTTTTATGCGATATGTTTGAATTATTATAAAAAATTTTTAATGTACACAACAGGTAATTATATACCTTCTTCAATTAATTCACCATCAGTGACCTACATTTGTCTTATACACATAAAAAACAATTTTGTGTAATAAAAAAAAGTTTATAAAATCTTTTTGAATTGCAGCTGAAAAATGTCTCTGGGACCGCAAGAAATTGTGAGATCGGAGGTGGAGGGCGGACTGTCTGGACCAGCAAATTCTCTGACACCCGAATCGATAGATTGCGGCTGTGCGCAGTATCGTCTACCAGGATTGGTCAAGTTCGCAACGCGACGGATTTTCCTTGCCATCCTCTGCAGCATCGGCTTTCTTCAAGCTGCCGTACAAGCTTATTTCTATGTTACTAGCTCTACCATTGCCAGGAGGTTTGATATAGATCCCTATGTAATGGGTAAGTTTAAAATTTTTATTTGTAGTAAGTTAGTTTTTTTTTTTAAAAAATTACTTTATTGACTTTTTTTCTTATTTTAGGATGGGTTATTTACTTGGCGGACGTTACACCGATTTTTGTTGGTCTGGTTGTTGCATACTGGGGTGATAGAATTCATAGAGCTGCCTGGCTTGGAGGATTATCACTTGTTCAATGTGCAGGCCTCCTGGCCTGTATTATTCCTCATTTATCGAATTGGTCGGATGTAATTGAAGAACCTGCAAATGTCACACATATGTCCATCTACTCTGGTAAGTATAACTTTCTGCACTAAAAATAAAAAAAATAAAAAATTATAAAGTTTAACCCATTAATACTATATTTTTAAGAGTGATTATTTTATTAAAAATTATTTCTCTTATTGGCAGAAGATAGCCCAGAACTTTGTGTAAAGAAATCTGAAAGTATGAAACTAATCGCAGCAGAAGATGTACCAAGAGATACAACACTTCTTATTTTGATCATAATGCAAATTGTCTCGGGAATGGCATCTGTCGCCTACTACGCTCTTGGTCTCTCTTACTTGGATGATAATACAAAAAAAGTGCACATTTCTGTTTATTTTGGAGTAGTTATAGCTGTAAAAGCTTTAGGAAGTATATTTGGTTACATTCTAGGATGGTCATATTTACGGTACTTTCTTTTTAAACATTAACATTTAATACTTTTTTAGAAATTAGAGAAACTAAAATTGAGTTATTTTTTTTAGAATAGATGCCAGTGATTTTAGTCCCGTAGAATCGTACCAATATCAGATTGGGGCGTGGTGGCTTGGATGGCCAATTTTTGCAGTACTTCTGGCTGTACCTAGTATTTTCATGTCTATGTTTCCTCGGAAATTACCATCAGAGGTAACATTTTATTTATATTTATTTTTCATGCAAATTATTGTGTAACTAGTTTGTAATATTGAATTCATTATTTTTTATTATTTATTGATTTTAGATGGTTCAACAAGCAGCGGCTACGATTCTTGATCAATCCGGCACATTACGAGGTTCTCAAAGAATCACAGCAAAAAAAGTCGGCAGTACCCACTTTATACCGTCGATGTTGAGGCTGATCGGGAATAAAATACTTATTTGTAACGTATTGGCAGCAGCTCTTGTCATGACAGCTTTGACAAATTTTATTGCAAATGAAAATATATTATTTGAATCACGATTTCATGTTCCTCGACCCAGTGGTATGCTGTCAGGTTTCAGAGACCCACTGCTTTCGCGAATTGTTACAGGTACAATATTTTTACATTCAAATTTAAACAAATTTTAAAATCATTCAATAATTTATAAAATATTTGTAAATTGCAGTCACAACAAAACCCATCTTAATTGGATTGATCGTAATCATCGCTGGCCTACTTATTGGTCGTGCTAAGCCAAAAGCAAGATCACTTATCACTTACAGTTTAATCGTATCAATAGTATCAGCTTTAATAATATTTGGCCTTGCTTTTAATGATTGTAAAAAAGCACCTCTTGCTGGAGCTCACAGAAAATCGTTAGTTTCATAAACTATTACTTTAATTTTTAGTTCTTGAAGTTTAAAGAGTAATAATATATAAATATCAACTCTTTTTGTAGCGTAATGTTGAATCAATACTGTAATAGAGACTGCCGATGCTCCCGAGACACAGATTTTCGACCTATTTGTGATAGCTGGGGCAAACATACTTTTTTTAGTCCTTGCCATGCTGGATGTACATCATTCGGATACGAAAATAATAATAAATTGTATTTTAACTGTTCTTGTATTCACGATACGACAGGACTTGGAAATAATCAAGCGAAAGAAGGATCTTGTCATTCAAACAGTTGCCAAATTAGCTGGCTTATACACGAGGTTTGTTGGTAAAAATAATTATTAATCGAAGAAAAATAAAATATTATTTTTAACTTCAATTTTTTAGGTTTTTACGATGATAGTTTATGCTGCGGTAGCATCTACTATAGTTGGAGATTTATTAGTAAGTCTAAGAAGTGTTAATGTCCAAGACAAGGCATTAACAATAGGATATAGTTTAACATTATTAGGCTTCCTTGCCTACATACCTGGAAAAATAGGTTACGATGCACTGGTGAACTCTACGTGTCAGATCTGGGGATTCCGTGATCAAATATGCCATTGGTACAACTCGAGTTTGGGCAGCCGTTTGTGCTTCTTAACTGCAGCTCTCATTTTAATCAGTGCCGTGTTTAAAGCTGGTGTTTGGTTGTTCTGTCCGGATATCGAGATGTATGATCCCACTGATGAAGATGAACAACAACAAGAAGGAGAATCGAAAAATATATCTACAACTCAAGCTGAACCATTGCTGCAAGTTCAACAAGTTGAACAGGAAGAATCTAGCGATAATCAAGGAGCAGGTATAAACATTTTGGCTTATTCTTTTAGTAATGTTAACATGTATAGAATAAAAATAAATCTAAAAAAATTCTAATGTTTTGATAGGTTCAGTGCATCAGATAGAACCAGATATAACAATTGAAAAAGCTCCAACAGACAAAGCAAATGGTCCAATTTCTACTATTAATGAAGGAGAAGCTTCTGGGTCGAGATTAAAATACGGTCCTGTTGGACCAGGTGATCGCAGAACGGATAAACATCAGTCGAGTGCAAGCGTTGCCCATGCAAGCACAGACGACGATCTTGACAGCTCAGATGCCAGTCATGGCGGCCCAAGCAAAAATTCTCAAGTGTCATACAAACCACTAGAACTTGATTCAGATGTTGAAAGTGATTTGAGTGGAACTGGAGCAAGATCTCGACACAGAGTTCCGCATGCAAGCTTAGACGAGCTGAGTAAGCCTCCACAGAGGATTCAACCACTTGGTAACAAACGTTTTCCGAATCCCGACAATTATGATGATCCACGATTATCCCGAAATTCAAGTCCTAGTGCTGCAACTGCTGCTGCTGCTGCAGATGGTTCGTCGAGGACAAACAGCTTTGAATATTCAAGACCACGAAAAGTCGATGAAAGTTTATCTGCTTCAAAAGGAGATTTTAACGAAATAGGCATTCCACTTGTTGAGTCTTATCCAAATCCAGCAAAAGGTTCGGTACATTCACTTCGTAATCCAACAGTAATGGTAGCAATGCAGCATTTGGACAGAAATTCCGCACGTGAATTGTTTGACGAAACAAGTTTTGTTTACAAATCTCCAAGGAAAACAAAGATTGAGGAAATGGAAGAAAATCGCAAGTTTCGTTTAGAAAAATTAATGCAGCCTGTGGAGTATTCGCCAGTTAGTCCGAGACCACCATCTCGAGGTCAAGTTTCATCTGGCTTTGGAAGTCTGCAGGATATGAGAGAACGGCTAAGGCTTCACAGTGATGATGTTTCGGATTCTCGAGACAGTTTGAGTTCGAAGCAGTCCGAGCCACGACCACTTCCAAAAAAGGGAAGTCCTCTTTGCACGGATTTATAGAGGATAAACAAGGGCATTTAAGATAGTTTTTGCATTTACATAACTTACATTTCAAGCTCATTTTTCACCTGTATACTTGTATACTTATTCATGAACCTTCATATGACAATACGTATGACAATTTTAAGTAATGACACAGGAATTATAATTTTTTCTATATTTTAATTTTTAGCATTTACAAAGTAAATCAATTACAATTTATATAAATGCATAATTTTATTGTAACATTTTTTAAGTTTATATTTTAATAAATTAGAATAATATCTGAAATCTTGGTACAATTTTTTTTTAATACTCACTACTTAATAAAATTATTAACTTTTTAATACGTAACAACAAAATATTATTTTTCAAAAATTTATATGTTTACTAAATCTTAAAAATATACTTAGTTTTATTAAACTTGTGTTATAAATTTATTTTATAAAAAATGACTAAACTACGCAGTAGTTCTTTTTATTTCTTAATAAAAAACAATTTCCAATAATATACAATTAGTTTATATAATTTATAAAAAATTATATTAATCGCGAAAACATACGAACATGCTCACATACACTTTACATATCTGCTAGTTTCTTTTTTTAGTTATTTCAATGTGGAACATTATTAAATCGAAAATTTCATAGTGATGCTTAAAATGAATTTTTTTTTATAAAAATTATTTAATGAATAGTAGGGGTATCCCCTTTTGCATTACTATGAACAGTTAAAGCTTCCCCCGGTGCCGATGGTTGTGGGGTATTAAAATTCCCTCTCCACTGGTGTGGTAGTGGAGGAACGTTTGGACTGTCCATTGTGTCGCAATAACTACTATTGCCTGTTTCTTCGGCAATATTTTCCAATTCAACTTCTTCATCAAAAATTTTTACATCTTTCACATAATACCAAACACCAACGTCGAACATCGTACCAATGGTAACAAAAGCTGAAATTTATTATAAAATTAATGTTTTATATTATCACAAAAACAGAAAGTTTAGTTATAAAAACATTTTTAAAACTTACTAGCTGCCGTGAAATTCATGAGGTACCTCAGTACTTCGCCATTGTACAACCAGCAATTCCCTGTCCCAGTACACGTTTTTCCCCATACTAGACAAGTTTTATCTACAAAACACATATTCAATTCATCAAACTCAATCATAAAATCATATAAATGTGTTAAAAACTTTACTTACCAAGAATATATCCAAAAAGTATAGGCGACGGTATAAATGCAAAAAGACTCATAATCATTAATCCAAAGCCCATGGCCACCGTCTTATCCTTCTCGTCCACACATCTAACCGACACTAGAAAATTTGATGCTCTTCCCGTTGCCCCGGTAAACTTTAGCAAACACACGACGGTCAAGAATATGTAAAACTTATCCAAGCAATCGATAGGACAGGCTCCAGGTACGGCATAGCCTAATTTCCGCGAACTTGGAAGATCCGCGGCTAAGGTGCTCTGCGTATTATTGAACATATTAGGTACGGTATTGTTCATTGCGATTTGTGTGATGAATTGAGTAAGACTAGGCTTTATGCAATTACAGTCCGAATATATTTTCTGCCCTTTGCCATCAACCTGGAATAAAATCGTTTGTTGTTATGAAAAAATAAAATTGATTGCTACAAATGATTGCTTATTGGAAAAAATAATAAGTTACCTTTAACGTCCGACAGCCAGCATGGCAGGCAGATATGAAAGTCTGTCCGTTCTCCGAGCAGACTGGATTGTAGGTGACGTAATCGCAGTGGCAGTGCTCGTTGCAAGGCAGCAGTGTCTTTAGCGAGCCGTCGTCGGTCACGTCGAGCTGATTGTCATTCGCGGGACAGCCGAGGAAGGCGTAGGAGATCATGCCCAGGACCGAGATCGCACCTACCATGACGTTCCAGGCCGCGAGCCACCTCGCCTTTGGCTTGTACTTGGAGATGACCAGACCGGAGAGGAGGATGCCAAAAGCGCTGAAGACCAGACCCACGGTGCCCGTGATCAGAGAGGAAACCGAGGCGGATTGCTTGTACTGGGTCTCGATGTATTTCGGCATGAAGATCCAGTAGGGCATGTAGCCCATGAAGTAGAATACCGCTGCCAGATTGTTGAACATCAGGGTCGTATTTGTTAGGAGACGCTTGAATGTGCGTAGCATGTCTCCGAGGGAGGCAGGTAGCTCGGGTTCCTGTGGTGCATCCTTCAGGCTTGCTCCAGACTTATTGCGTTCAAGGGCGAGAACCTTTCGCGCTGCAGCTCTCGGTAAGGTTTTGGGAAACAGAGCCAGGATGCTCGCGAAGATAAACAGCAGGATGGCCAGGATAATCCAGCCCAGCCACCAAGCTCCCAGCCATCTGTATGTCAACAAATAATTTCATTA
This sequence comes from Leptomastidea abnormis, assembly GCA_030522805.1. NCBI lineage: Eukaryota > Metazoa > Arthropoda > Insecta > Hymenoptera > Encyrtidae > Leptomastidea > Leptomastidea abnormis. The sequence goes on from JAPYZE010000350.1 coordinate 72,241, forward strand.
ATTCAATAAATATATCAATTGTTTCATAGCACGTTAGAAAAATTGACGAGAAATCGATAATCGTACTGGAATCAATATTTAATTATCAAGTATGAGAGTGTAAACAAAAAGTATCGATCATCCACAGTCAGCATATTGCAATAATAAAATTATCTGCTCCAGTTGTCAACATCGCGAGAGATAAGAATCTCGACGAGCGATCGAGTAGCTGTAGATACTCACGTATGTGTATGTATACACGATTATATTTAATAGCTGGCAGTCCAAGCAGGTCACTCACCTCGGATCTTGCATCGTTATTGTAGGCGTAAGGGTAGGGCTAATGTAGAACTTGAGGGCAAATGAAGCGAGACCATAGCCAATCGCTGGACCCAGCATGCGTAGGAAGTAGGAGAAACTTATGAGAGCCGGAGTTTTGGATTTTTGGATGTTGTCGTCCATGTAGGAGACACCAAGTGTGTAGTACAGCGAGCCTCCGATGCCCGAGACCAGCTGAGCGATGAAGAGCAGAGCTTGGGGTGCGAAGTTACCGTCGGCTTCTCGACACTGGCTGGTATTCGTACGATTCAGACATAGAAACTTTCGCTGTTTCTCCGGCAACTCTGACGCGGTAGCATTCGTTGTGCTCATTTGTAGCTTCGGACCATATTCCTTTGTTAAAAGCAGTGCGTCTTCGCCAGGACCGTATAAAAAATGTGGCAGCATCGTCAGGCAGCAAAAGAGTACGACCTGCGATTATTATCATTCGTATAAACTGTGATTAACTGATATTTCCATTTATTAATGTAAAATTTATAAAATTTTTTATTAATTTTATAAAATGTGATGCATGAAATTTAGATCGACAAGTAGAGTTTAATTTTATAAGCCAAAAATTATCTAGAATGAAGACAAATCTCGAATGATTCGTTAAAAGACGATTCAGATAACATCATTCTCTCTGCAAGCTGTGTATAAGTGTATGTTGTATGACGACATACACGGAGTAACCGTCAATGAAGCTAGCGTCTTAGATACATATATATGTATACAGCGTATTAGATACAGACGTTCTCTCTGATTTGATTAAGAATTCAAACCTTTACGCTACACACTTATTTTACGAGCTTGCAAGCTCTAAAATCTATACGCGTTGAGATTAATTTTTTTATCATCTATTTCATTAGAATAATCTTTCGTTTAATTATAATTAAATTAAATTATTAGGCTATTTTTATTGGTAAAATTAAAAATATATTATTTACGTACCGTGTAAATACCGACAGCAATCCATCTCGGCCTGTGACCTTTGCCAGCGTAATACGAAAGCACCACCGAGACAAGCAGTTGCGAAATGTCGTTTCCAACCGTAATGAAGCCTGTTAGGGAAAAAGCGTAATTTAAAAATCAAGATCACGGCAGTATAATTTAAAGCGACAGATACAAGAAGATAAGATTCAGGCATAAATGCTTGAATTTACCAGTAGTCTTGGAGGGTATTTTAAATCTCTTCTCTATTGTGGTGATGGTGCCGTTAAAGTAGGCGTAACTTGCGGAAAATATACAGCCAAGCACGCCGTAAAGGAAGACGTAGGCCTTTTTGTTGGCGAACCTCTGGAGACAGGGTCCTTGTAGACACCAGATCCCGCAGGAAGTCTCCTCAGTGATTGGAAGCTGGCGAAAGACCTCATCGAGATCGCGGAATGGAGGGGTCACGGGACTCGAAGGTGGGGTCACGGGCGGGATCAGGGGTGAGATCGGCACTTTCAGTAACCTTCGACTTTCCGGACCATTTCGCTCTCGGGCCTCCCGGTTCACACCGTCGGAGTTTGAGTTTCGCATGGCGCTTTCTTCTTGCTTGCACTTGGTCAAGCTCTTTTGCTATCCTGGTTCGCTACTCTGTATTGATACTCCATATAGAACCTGTGAGAGATCAGCGTTCTCCACTCCGACAGATTTTTTTTTATCCTACTACAGTTCACCGGATGAGGTGAATATTGATACCTTGTTAATCAAATTCCAATTTGGAATACCTCCTTGTGTTTATCGTCAGCGACAGATCTCATTATGTCAGGTGGTCGCGAGCTTAATGCCAAAAAGATGCTTCGATGACTCGTCAATGAAAGACGCATCGGCGTAACCGATGAGGCAAATACCTGAAAAACTGTACAGATTACCACGTATATAGATAAAAATTAATTTTTATTTCATATTTATCTAGTATTTTTCAAGAATATTATAATCGGACAGCAAAATACGTTCAATTATTTCTATTCATAACCACTAGTCTTTATTCTTTCGTTTATCTCATTCATTTCCTCAATTTTAACCATCGCTAAACGACCAAATTGTTTTTTGATTCGAGCATTGTAAGCTGACACAAAAATTCATAAAACTAGATATTTAAAAAAAATAAAATAAAAAATAACTTAATAATTTAAAATAAAATTTTGAAGCATATTTGTTAAATAAATACTTGTAAGAATATTTTTGATGTTTTGAAAATCACGAATGAAATCATTGCATCACAAATAATTGTAGATACTGATAAGTCAGGCTAAGTGTGGTAATGTCTAGTCAGCTTATATTGTCAAGATGTAGACATCAAAATTAAAAAATTAAGTAACTATTTTATTAAATCACCAATCTGACACTTAAAATCACAGCAAAATCACACACCTTGATCTATATCACGATAATGATCCTAAGCCCGATAATGTTATGCAACTTTAATATATTAGCAAGAAATATATTTAAATCACGAAATCGAGCTTGAAAAAATTTTTGCAACTTTTAGACGTAAGTTTGTGCTTTGATTAGAGGCAAATGGTGTTTCAAGATGAACACGCGGAGCCCGACGCGCCTGGGCCGCGATGCGGCTTTCAACTACACTCAAGATCTTCTTGTCACAAATGCAAACGCTAAGAAGTCGCGTGACGCGCGCTACTTGCTGATAAGACGTATAGGTAAGTATATTGGCTTAGGCCGTTTTCGCCTTTTTGGCGATGGTTATAGCACCAAACCGATATTCATCGATTATTCAAGTCACGATTATTGTTATTTTTCTTTTTTTAACGTATTAATTTTATCGGTAAATTAATGGAAAGATTAAGTGAAGATAATGACAAATGATTTTTGTGACGATCAAGTAAGCTCTACTTGTAAGCTCGTTACATTAGGTACAAAGGAAAATAAATGAGCTGGCATTTTTAAAACGAAAAAATAATTTGTAATGGAAAATTATCCGAATGCATAAAAATACCTCAGTATATTGTACCTACTCTTTCAAATATTTATTTACAAGTCGAATCGAATGTTTACCAATACGGAGAATAATCCAGAGAAAAACGTCGCGAACAAATATCGATAGCGCGTTCTTACTTTAACATTCGTTGTCTTCGGCTATTTTCTCGCGATAAGACAGCCAAGAGATCCAAGCTTGCAAATAAAAGAAAAATTTAGAGAGAAAAAAGTCAAGACTGCCGGACGATCGATAAGTCAACAATATATCAATCGTCGAGAGAGTTCAACAGCCGAGCTCGGCCATCGATAACATAAAGCATCGCTTTAAACTCTTTTCCAAGACACAGCCCTCCGGAGGTAAGGTGCAAGCTTAAAATTAGCCCTCACCAGCTAGAAGATGCGCTTGTATACAAGTTCTTTCTCGGCCACCTACATATGCACTTGTCGAGCACGTACGTAAGCCCATTGTGCGTCTATTATGGCTCAATGAGCGGAGCCACTGGGCCACCTACGTCTATGAAGGTGCACGTGTACGCTAAGAAGCAGCGAGTGCTTCTTATTTTATCCCCGGTTTCTTCAACTGCGTACATGTCGCGACTCTATCGAGCTTTTTCTCGGTTTTTCCATATTTTCAGATAAACTTGCGATAAATTATACTTTGCTTTTTTATACATTATAGAAAGCTTAACAATTAACTAACTTCAAAATAAAAGTACTATAAAAGATTAATTAATAGGTATATCTAATAAAATATAAGTTTCAAAGAGTAAACCAAGAGCAGCTGTTCAGCCAAACAAATTTTGGAGAGACCCATGCAAGCTGTGCAACTCGCTTCTTTAATGCAAAAGACCCGAGAGGCGCATCTCACGTTAACGTCTCCCCTCTCCTCTATCGCACACCAAACTCCTCCGGCTGCTCAAGGCGGACGCTCTTCCGCGCTCATTCTGGCATTGCTAATGGCCCACTAAATGCTCGGCCGCTAATAGACCCTCGGCTAATTGCCGGAATTTCGTTCCTTCAACGACGGCGTTGACGTTGAGAAGAGTATACCTATCTTCTTGCTACAAAAACCTTTACCCCCCCCCCCCTCCGCCCCACCTCCCTTTCTAACGTAAGGTGAACCGCCAATTTAGCGAGTTTCACGACCGCATATCGGAACTTTTGCTGTTTTTAGCTTAAAAAGGGAAAAGCTCATGGCTTTTCCAATGTGAACATGACGCACTTGTGCTATCTACTGACGATTATTGCGATTGAACGATCAAATGATAATAATTAAGTCATTTCTTTTTTGTGTGTATTATTAACGTGGATTTAATAAATATATCATTGATAAATAGAATTGACGTGCAAACTCGATTTTTCGTACATTGTTTTGTATAGTCTTAAGAATCTCTTAGTTGGCTACTGGATTACATTTAACTCACTCGCTCGGCGCCATGATCAAGGCGATATGACACTTATCAGCGACGTTTGACTTTATTCATAAATATGTTTAGAAAGAAAAAAAGACACCTGATAAAAGGGTATAAATTTCATAGATATTACAAAGATCGTTTAAAAAATCATCCGAGAACAAATTAATTATGTACTTTTATTTTTCAATTATTTACGTAATTTTTATGTTGTGTAAATAAATTCGCAATAATAAAGTATTAATTTAAAAAACAAAATTTTCTCTTGGAATCAAAATTAAAATATATTTGAGAGTATCGCTACTTAATAAATAAATATGTAAATAAATATATTGGTGTAAGAGCTTAAATTTAATCATTGTTTTATTTCGGACTTTAAGATTTACAGATTTCGAGTTAACGGCCTCTCATTAATTTTCAGTAAAATTGTTAGTTCATTTTCAGTAATAAATAATTTGAGTATTTACATTCTAGAAGTATCATCGCTTGTCTTTGCTTGCAGACACTATCATTATACCTACAATTAATACGAGACTTCCGAAGAAAAGTGATTTTTCCGTATCATTTATTTTTCTGATAATACGACAGAGAATTCGATTCTTTAAATTACATAATTAAAAGGTAAATAGACACTAGATTTCAAACCTTATCGATATCAGTGTAATCGGTATAAAACATGACTTTGCAATCGGTATAAAACAAGCTTTGCTAAAATTATGTAGCAATAATTTAAACAATAAATTTTAATAATTTAGCAACAAAGGATTAATTTTTCAAAATATCGAAAAATTGAAAAAAGAAAAAAGACATCAATATATTTTTCAACTCTATAGAGTTGGAAAATCCAAGCACATATTTATACATACATACATTGTTTGAGTCAGCTTGACGAAAGCTCTCTCGTCGAGTGAAATAGCGCCTACAGCAGCGCTTCGTTGCCGGCTTACCACAGTAACCCGGCCACCCACTTGTGCGAGCTAAATTGCTTGGGCATTATTCAGCTTTGCTATACGGGGACGTGCATTTATGTGTGCGTGCTTGTGTGTGTGTGTATATATGTGCTCTCTCGCAAGCCCACAGAATCAAGGCCGGACGAGTGAGATTAGGATCATTAGACTCGAGCGTAGATTGTAGATTCGTTGCTTTTTCTCTATGACGACGTTGACTATGATGTACTAGAGTAGATGAAAACTGCTTGTAATGAATTAATCTGTGTCAATTTATTTTCTATTAATTAGCAATTTTCTTTCAATAAATCAATTTCTTTTTAGAACTATTCACAAATATTTAATTTAGATATAAAATTTTATGATCTAAAGAGGGGTATATAAAAGGTGTAGTTTTTCAATTGTAGTATCATCTCTTGTTGGAAGAACATTTTATTACAATTTCAAATTTTCATTTTGATTGTACAAATGATTAACAATTCAGTCAGTTATACTGAAATTAATAAACTTTTTATAATAATTAATACTAGTGTTTAAGAAAATCTAATATACTTTTCTAATCGTTTAATTTTGAAGGAATGTATATAAAACGCAATAATAAAGAAATTTGTACATTGTAAATTAACTGTAAAATTTACATTTAATAAAAAAAAAAAGAAATGCAATACTGAGTATTTGCAATAACAATAATAATCATTACCTCACTTTTTCATTATGAATGAATGAATATAACGCTCGTCGAATATCTTAAGTAAACAAATACACATAAATTGTACGTTATGCAAAAGATAAAAATTACATATCTTAAATTAGAGTATTATTTACAAGTTGTTTGTGTTTACGAAACATTATTGAAAACACAATTTTTAATAAAAAAAAAATACAAAGTCGCATTAGGACTACTGTTTTGGAATGTCTCCCTGGCCAGGCAGCTTCAGTTCACAATTCCTCAGTGTGGCGTTTCGTCTCTTATCGGTTTCCTCTTCGTCTCCGTACAAATCGATACCCTTTGAAAGGTAGCACACGATCGCATCGAAAAATATTCCGATCAAGCATAAAGCTGTAATACACAATAATACATAAGTATGTATAAAAAGAAATTTTTTTAGAAATAAAAATCAATCAAAATTAATGAAAAATGAGTACTAACAAGCAGCAGTAAGATTGACGTAGTATCGAAAATTGGGTCTGTGGTAAAACCAACAGTTGCCCTCTCTCTTACAGGAGACGTCCCAAATGAGGCAGGTCGAATCCATAATAGCGCCAAAAATGATGGGTCCAGGTATCAGACCAAATAGCGAGATCATCATGAGAGCTATGCCCTGGGCAAGGCTTTTATCCCGCGTCTCGACGCATCTGTAGTTGACGAGGACGTTGCCGATCTTGCCCGAGCAGCCGAATATGTTGATGATGGTCGAAATGATAGCGAAGAGGATGTGGGAGGTGAGGCAGTTGTGCCTGCACGGCCCGGACGTGACGACGTGGTCCAAGACCTGGCCTGTTCCGAGACTCTCGTGGCTCAGGCGCAGCGATGCACCTTGAAGGCTTCGCTCGTGGAAATCCGAGCCCAGCTCAGCTACGCAGCCACAGTCACCGAAAGTTGTGTCGTTTAGGAATGTACGACAGCCCGCGTGACAGGCTGAGAAGAAGGTGGTCTTGGTCGCTTCGTGACAGACAGGGGCGTACCTTACCGACTCGCAGTTGCAGGCCATATTGCATGGCATTGTAAGATTTACTCTAAAGCAAAAAAAATCAAACATGATGATTATTAATTTTGATTCGATTATACTGACTCTTTAATTATTTAGAATACGGTACATTTATAAAGATACACGAAGTTTTGAGTAACAATTTAAATTTAATGAAACTCACGAGACTCACTTCATGCTGTCCATGTCGACTCCTTGCATTCCACCGGTGCAGCCAAAGAATATAAAAGATAACTGTCCGGCAAAGTATCCCAATCCTACGACTACGTTCCAAAATAGCAAAGGTCTAGGGGAAGGTTTGAATTTACCGATAACAAGTCCCGATACCACAAAGCCGAGAATCATACCCAACAGACTCAGTGGACCTATTTTAAAAAAATATAAAAAGAGATACAGATCTGATTTGATTTATTGAGATTCAAAGAAATTATGAAAAACTACTGTACATACCAATGACAAGAGTACCTCCACCAGGAGATGTTTGAAATTGAATTTCTAAATATTTAGCAATGAAATTCATGTAAGGCGATGCGCTCAAAATATAAAAAACTCCACTAAATATATTAAACATTAGTAACTTATTTGTCAATATTCGTTTGACTGTCTTTGGAAATTCTCTTAAAGTTGGTTTTTCCGTCAGTTGAGTTGTCGGAACGCTATTCGTTTCAGTCTTTAAAGGCACTTCACTTTCCTATTTAAAAAAAAAGAAATTTTAAATTAATCTAAACACTAACGATATTTTTTTATAATTAATTAAACTTACGCTAAGCGCTTCATCTTTACTTCTTGATTTTTTTGTTTTTCTTAGCTCGTGTGGAAACATTGCTAGAAGACCAGAAAATAGCGCCATCGTAAGGCCTAGAATGATCCAGCCTAGCCACCATGCACCTAACCATCTCGGATCTTTTTTGTCAATTATTGGGGTCAAAGTTGGATCGATGTACAAATTTAGACACAGGTAGCTCAGAACGAATCCCAAAGCTGGTCCCACCGTTCGCAATGCGAATGTAAAACCTTAAATAAAAACAAGAAAAAATTACTACTTGAAGTAAGCTGATGATTACAATTACACGTATGAAATTTTTTTGTTTACATGATTAGTAACATTATTTAATATTTTTCTTATTTTTAAAAATAATATCTATCAAGCAATCGATTCTTTTAAACCTCTTCTTATCACAAAATTATCTTTCAAAATCATTTCCGAGCAAGTAGACCGTCGATAAGAAAAACTTTCTTGATGCAACTCTTACAAAAATACATAACAAAGATATCAATCACAATTTTTTACAAAAGTTTGTTATTTATGCGTTTAATAAAAATCGCTTCCATTTTTAGCTCGTCGTTTAATTAATCCCATATTTTTTTCAAATTCTAATCACCGATAAAACCCACAATTATCGCATTGTCATTAACTTTTTCAATAAATAAATAAAATAATTTGAACAAGTGGAAAATCCTGCAGATAAAAATTTAAAAAAGAAAAAAAAATCAAACCTAAAAGCACCGGTGTATTCTTCTTCTTGGTGTTGTCATCCATGTAGGTCTGTCCAAGACCATAATAGAGGGTTGTACCAATACCAAGAATAAACTGTGAGAAGAAGACCAGAAGCCGGGGTACGATACTGGTATCGGTAAGATTTTGATCGTCGCAGATCTCCGGCCGATCGCTGCTCGAGCACATCGGCAGCTCAGCCTTACCGGTTTTCGTCACTTGCAGCGAAGCGTTCAGGTACTCCCGGGTAAGTGCCAGGGCATCCTGACCCGGCCCGTAGATGAAATGTGGCAGCGCAAGCACCAGGCAGGATATCGCGCTGCAGAAGACGCCCACTGCTATCCAACGTGGCCTATGACCTGCTCCTCCGTAATAGATCAGTAGTACCGACAAGATCTGCGAGATCTCGTTACCCGATAGAATAATACCTGTATTTCAATAAAAATATTGTTAAGATTAGTAGGTTTTTGATAGATCTAGTTTATAACGTGTAAATGTTAACTATATCTGATTTTCACGGTTATCTATATCTGTTATTGAATAATTCAATAAAATATTAGCTTGAAAATGTTTACATCACGCACGTAGCTTTAATAAAATCTGCAAATATCATCTTTATCTTTAGACGCTAGTACAGCTTATATAGATTGAAATGAAAACTCGTTTGTAAAGTATACGTATAGAAAAATTAATATGCAACGAGAATATTATAAATTGATTTTCGAAGCTTTTTATTTATTAGTTTTATAAAATATAAACATTAGATTTAAAGTAGCACTACTAAGAAATTCTTATCTTGCTCGCTCCAATAATTTCTGTGCATTATCAGCAAATTATCAGCATCTGATAATCGAAGAAAACACAATGAATATCATCTTTCGAGCCTGCTTGCTATTATCCACAATTAATAAAGACGCTTTGTAAATCGAGCGCTCTCGTGGTTAGCGGTAAGGTCAGTCGATTAAAAAAAAAAAAAAAACATAAAGATGACGATCGACTTAAAAGACTTCATCAAGTGAAAAATTATTACTATAGTCATCCCATTTCATATCAAATTCCATTGAACTACATCTTTGGATTTACAAAAAATGTATTTTATCGACAATTGAAATGTACCCAGTTTTTCCTCCTTTACTCTTGATTGTAATCAATCGGCTAAGCTGATAATTTTTCTTTTCTACATTTGATCGTAATGTAATAAGCAACTAGTACTTGAAAATAATTCTCATTTATATATAAAGCCATTGCTAGACGCGCCGCGACGAATTTTTCACTTCTTCAATTACGTCCGAGCGACCACTTACCTACTTAACGTACGCGAGCTTTACGAGCTTGGCTGCATTAAAATGAGCTACTCTTACTACTACTACTACACGCATGTGTATATACGTAAATTTCACAAATAAAACTATATATTGTTTAAACATTTGAAAAATCTTGTCGATTACATTTTTATTACGTGTCAATGATCTCTTGAAAAAACCGAGTGTATTAAACAAAAAAAAAAAAAAAAAAACAAAAAAAGAGACAAATAGAATTTCAATATTAATACTTACCAGTTGTTTTACTTGGGATTTTAAACCTTTTTTCCAAAGTTGTCAAACTGACGACGATGTAAATAAAAGCCATTGATTGTACAGTACCAAGTAAACCGTAAACTGCAATAAAGGTCCTCGAAGTTGCAAAACTTTGAAGCCAGCTTGGATAGATACCACACAAACCACATTTCGGAGTCTCTTTCATCGTGCCAATTTTTGTCTTATCTATATAAAATAAAATTTTTAAAATTATTTACAAAATTACATAATTTTCTAAGCAATTAGATGTATTTAAAATTGATTATCTTCGTCGTTCTTAGACAATGTTATATAATCTCATTGTTGCACTTTCCTTATTATCAAGCCATAAAACCATAAAGTATTTTAGTACACTTGAATAATTTGTCATACGAAGCAAGAGAATAGAATGAAAATTTTAAAATATCTCGGATTAATCGCGTAAGATCATCGAATTGGCTTATATTTTTATCAGTATTATTTTTCCTGACGCTAATTCCCTTCTCATTATCAAGATCCTAATTATCACTCGTACAAGCTTCATTTCGGCATTTCCGGCCTAAGGTTCGCTCAAAAATATTTAAAAAATTTAAGAAAAACAATGAGATTATCGAAAGCTTTATACATTACGGATAAGCCCAGTTTCGCGCATGCGAGAGCTAAACTATATAAGCTGGCGATGTCAACGACTGTCGGGTAAGCACAACTGGCAATAAGACACGTGTGTTTGGCAGAAGAAGAAGAAGAAGAAGAAGAAAAAGAAGCAGCTGCAGCGCGCAATGTAATCACTTGGAGTCGCGTGGGCGTTTACGATGCACTTGGATTCATTAAAGGGATTTTATTGGCCATTTTAATGCTCGCTACTCCGACAAATCACTTACTTTAATTTATGCCACGCTGCAATTGCTCTCGAACTTTTTCTTCCTTTTTTTTCTTTCTTTCTTTCTTGACTGTCCCGCAGACTCCGCATTTATAGACTAAACGCGACTGAGACTACTCGCCTAATCTACTGACTCGCTCCCGTTGATAAGAGAATATTTATATACATATACTATTGCGCATTGAAATGACTATTTTTTCCGGTGTCGAGATTTAAAAGTTTGGACTTGTATTTGCTGTTGTCATTGTTGTTGTTGTTGTTGTGGGAGGTTAACGACTTGGCGATTATGACGTATACAGTCGTTTTAAATATAAATGAGAAGGGGGGGGGGGAAGGGAGAGCGGGCCATCTATACGTTTTATTCAATTGTCAAGTAGTCAGAAAGTATTATTATTATTATTATTTTCTTTTTAACGTGTCTATTCCTTCGGTAGTTTAGTAAGACGGGATATATCATCGAGAGTGTACTTAATCAATTGAAACAATTTAGCTTAAATAGTCGGCTCTCAAGTGTAATGACATCGCATGGGGCTATACTTGAAACGTCGTAACGCAATTAAGCGTACTTAGTTTACCAATACCTTTTTTTCTTATTTATTTATTTGTTTATTTAATAAACTTCCCTTCAAGTACGAGGACATATACACGTCAGACACTCATCCAACGTATGTAACGAAATTTATGCGGCGCTTAAAAAGAAAGCTGTAAGTCGATCATCATCATCATGAACATACGACAAAATGACTTTCGCCTCCGGCACTCGGGTCCGTGTAATGACGTGTCGGCAAAAATTCAAATGTGCAGGCTACTGGTATCACCCCACGTATAAAAAGGGCAACCTCGTCGTATACCCGCCAGCAGAACGACATGAGCACTTGGCAATATAGACAGATAAGCTATTACGCACGTCGTTACGCAGAAGAGAATGAGAGAGAGAGAGAGAGAGAGAGAGAGAGAGAAGAGGTATAGTGGCAGCAAACGTAACTTTTTCGGATACGCGTCCGGGATGACAAGTGAGCTTGTCCATTGTCGATGTATGCTGTGACGCGACGATCTCAGGATCAATTATTCATTAGTGTATCTGTACGTGTAGGCTTGAGTCGGAATGAAAAAAAAAAACAAATATGCAGAGGAGACGCCCGATTTGATTCTACGACATTGACGCACCTCAGCTTTATGTATATGTTTAATGTGCTTTTAATTTCGTGCATTTATTGATGATGTCGGTACGAGTGTGGTTTTTATAAGCAGTGTTTAATTTTAATTAAATGGATGAATTTTTATTTTTAAAGAGTCTAAAGATATTTTTTTATTATTGGGTCAGGAGGGCTTTCGATATTGTTTACTTATTGTATACTGGCTACCAAGAGTTCATTAAATATTTGAAATCGTGTCAATAATTTGTATGGCGATAATCAATTTGGTATATCAGAGCATATTAAATTGTTTCACTTGTTCACAAAGATTATCTTCTTTGGTATTAAAAAAAAAATTACTGGTTTGTGTGAAATGTTTATTTTTTTCTGTCAATCAACGATTAAATGCTTAAAGATATTGTTCAAAAAAAAAAAAAAAAAAAAACATGGGGGGTGCATAACCACATACAGTAATCGAAAAAAATGCATTATTATGAAACACACTCTCGGTATACATATAATACGTATATCTACGGAAATGATAATTATATTTTCTCATTAATCTTAAATTGCTCGAATCATCCATTCATGTATTTATGGCTATTATGTGGCTTTATTTTTCATTCTATATAAACAAATGGAATTAAAAAAGATTAAGGGAAAAATTAGTTGGTTCAATTAAATTATCGTGTTTTGTAAGTGCAATTTTTAGCAATTAGATGTGGAGCAGCAGATAAGATTCTCACTTATTATCTTTTGCCATCTATTTAAATTGATTAATAAATATATAGCCAAGCCCAACTTGCGTCCTTGTAAAAAAATAATACGTCTAAACGATGATCCATCGACAGCAAAAAGAAAAAAAATTAAAGAGGAAGAAGATCCTCTGTGCAAAATTAATCAAAGCTAATTATCGTGATAAATCGAATAAAGTGCTAAACGTATACGTGCTAATGATAATAAAAGTTTTAAGAGAGCAATAATAATTTGGTACATGTGCAGTATATTAAGGCATTGTTTACGAAGCTAATATCAACTCGCGAAAAAGCCTCTTTCATATACCTATACATTCGACACACGCAATGTATAGCAAAGCGAATATTATATTAAAGGTAGCAGCATAAGCATAGATCGAGCGAGAGCTATACCAATTATCCATGATTCTCGCGTGAGCGCGATATACCTATTGCTATATATCACGCAGCATAGCTCTGATCCCTACAGCGATCATTAATTTCTCGGCCCCCCTTATTCTACTTCATGCAAGTACATACATATGCACACTTGTAACTCACAATAATACTGGGGGAGAAACGAGTGGTAGCAGTAGCAGCAGCAGTAGTGGTAGCGGTCAAGGCCAGGAGTTACAGCAGCAGCAGTTCGTCCTCGAAGGCAGTTCTCGGGATGATCGTTGTTCTTCCTGGGGCAGGATGAACTTCTTTCCCGGCAAACTTTGTAGAGGAGGAGGAGGAGCGGCGGGTGTTTTTCGTGCAGCTACGTCGCGCGCCGCCTCCGCTCGCCGGCAGATCGGGACTGGAAGCGGCTCTGTGGTAAGCTGCATCAGCAGCAGCAGCTACCGACTCGCTCTACTCCGCTGCTATACACACTTAACTCCAACGAGAAAGAGAGCTGAGAGCTCCTCTTTCTCTGCCCCTATATATCTCCTTGTCGCTCGATCCCTGCCGATGATTAGCCGGACAATCATGAAACGACCGCAGCGGTGCTCCTACCGTCGACCGGTATATCCTATATGGCCCTCTCTCACTTTTCTTCCCCGTACCTATAATATACCTCTCGGTTTATAAGCTGACGCGCGCAAGTACACTTGTCAAGTCGATCAAGTTTGAGAATTAGCGCGTCTGGACGCTAAATGTGATTGGTGTCTCCATCTCGTCAGTGGCACTGAAATTTCCGGGACCTGCCTACTTGACGCTGATGGTCAGGTAGATCTCTGTTATGCTTGAGAATGGCCTGACTACAATTTTTACGCTGCGTAGTTGATTTTTATACCGTTTGCGGCTACCTACATTGTGTACTTGAATCTTTCCTCGTTTATGCAAGTGCATTGATATGAAAAATAAAATTAATACACTTAAAAAAAATAAATAAATAAAGAATCGTCTAAATATTTATTTAAAAAATAAATTTTTAATTTTGATTTTACATTTGGTTCTCATACTGAAATCAAATTGCGATATTTAATTACACCGGCAAAAAAAGCTTAATCAAGTTCAGACCGAAAAACTAAAATCACGACACTTAAAAAAAATAAACATAATATTCTCAGGCCGTCAATTATACGCGTCATCCTACTTCCCCGATCCATTTAAAAAGCTCGAATTTATTGAGCTCTCTCTCTTTACTATAGAGAGCCTGCAGTGAGCCATGCAGAACAGCAGCATACGTTATAAAAAAGAATCTCATCCGGACACGTTTTCGTTGCAGATGCGCGACAAACTCGTACGATCGAAAATACAGCGAGCGCATGGTTCTTGAAGCTCTCTCGGCTCGCAGCGTATATTTATAGAGCTTGGCACCCCGGTCTCTTTGCTGTATAGTCACTCCTCGTTTTCTCGGCCCGTCTCGGCCTCAGCTCTCCGACTCCTCCTAATTTTAGATTCGTGGTTGACAGTCTCTCGTAGATGAGGATTGCTCTCTCGAACTCACTAAAACCTACGGCTAAACAATCGTCTGCCTCCGTTCTTTTTCACTTATACTTTAGTTTAGAGCACAAATAAATTTGATTTTTGATGAATTTCAAAAAGGATGAGTGAAAAAAAAGACAATTATTATGTTTTCTCTTAGAGACAATATATTTAATATTTTCTCTTCTTTAAATTAATGCTTTTTGTTGCATATTGTGAACATAGTATTGAAGATAACAGGCAATATATATATATATATATATTTTATAATTATTTTATCCTAATAGATTATAGGATATCTAAGAAATAAGTACGCTCAACAGCGATTCGTATTTTTATTTCGTTCTAGATATCTTCTCTTCTTCGTACGCTTCATCTTTTTTCAATTTCTTCGTTAAGTACAAGAGTAATTTATTTTTAATCGATAGCATTGTAATGATTGGTAAAATAAAAATATAATAATCGATAATAATAAAATGGTAAAGATAAGGACAATAGTATAATAATAGAATTATACAATAGGCAATAATAATAATAATAATAATAATAATAATAATAGCAATAATAATAAAAATAAAAATAATAATAATAATAATAATAATAATAAAAGAAATAATAATTTGAAATTCCTAATGTTTCTAGCCGCTTCGATATCGCGTTTACCTACGATACATAATAATACTTAAAATCTAAAAATTTCTTCCTAATATACGCGTCCACCGTGTTCTCCAGCATGAACGTCAGTTCAGCCGATGTCTATATATATATACGAGCGCAAGGCGCCACCCTGTACAGGTAATAACGCGCGCCTAACTCGATTTTTTTTTTTTTTCATTTTTTTCTTCTTTTGATTAATGTACTTAACTAGATTACCTTAAAATTTCAAAGTGCCTACATAATCGAGTTCCGCGCTGAATAAAGGTAACGAACAATATGCGATCGAGCCATTACCGCGCGGTAGCAGAACATCGCCAAGGCTTCTAACTTTAAGACTAGACAGCCTCATATTTTCATCTTTCCTCCGTTTAAATATCTGAAAAACTTTCGTTGCCATTCTCTCGCGCCCCCCCTTTTTTACTTTGGACTTTCGTTTCCCCCTTGATCTTCTTTTTTTTTTATTCGGTGATATCCTTTTTCCATCTTTTTTTTTACTGACTAGTTTACTAAAACCACCGATATCTTCTAGGCACACAGTGATATTTCTTATATATTTTTTTACGGATCTCGTTCTTTGATATATACCTTGGCAAGGTACCACGAATCGTCTCGTATTCAACTTCAAGTGAGTTACGGACTCAGTCCTTTTTTTAATGGTAAGGCAACAACGATTAATCGACTTTTGCGTCTCTCTGCTCTAGCGATAGATAAGAAGCAAAATATCGCAGCTTTATTATTACGTCTTTTTTTTCCTCAAACGTCAGGTAACTTTAATCGTCCTTTTGTCGTAATTATGGGGACGCACCATTAATTTTAAAAATTTATTTAAAGTAGGATCCAATTGAACGTGTTGCTGATTATTTATAGTAATTTTAAATATTACTTTTCTTGTACGTTAATAATTAATATATTTAATATGTGTATTTCTTTATTATTATCGTAATAAAAACAATAATTAAAACAAATATTTATAGAAAAATTAAGTTTAGAAAAATAGTATACACCAACAATAAAAAAATTTTAAACATACTTTTTAAAATTTTATGTTGAACAATAAGAAAGCAAAAAAATTGAAAATTACGTTAAAAAACAGTAAAGCTATCAGTACTATGTGCCATCAATTAATAAATGACACGTACTAAAAAGGCCACAATTCATTAATAAGTCATTGTCAGGTATTTTTTGAAAGCAGTCATTAACAGATACTTTTTAAAGTCCTCTTTATCAGCAACAACATTTAAATAATCCAACTTTACTTAACACTCGTAGCTTTATTATCATCATCGAATAGAAAGAAAGTCACTTTTCGTACACAGCGATAAGACAGAGAGAGAATAGACTCTTCAGACAAGTTTATCATATTATTATTTTTATTTCATTTTTTTTTTTTAATTCTCGCGAGTCTCGAGATTCGGAAGATAGCGTAATAATAAAAAGTCTAGACAGCAGCTATTATTTCAAAAAATATTTTGAAGAATTATAAACTACATTACTACATATATCTCGTCCGTTCACAATCGTCCACGTTCTCACTCACACAAATACTCACGCGCGCCACCAATCTTTCGCACCATCCGTGTCGCTTCGTTCTCCATTTCGACCCTTCCCCCCTCCTTCCTCTCTCTTTCTCTCTTTCTTCTTCTTATCCTCCTTCCCGACATCGTATAAATAGATAAAGCATCTAATATACTAAATAGTGTCTATATTTGTCTTGGGGAGGCGGTCACGGATTCCGCGACTGGCTCTCTTTTATATAGATATACGATTTTACAGCTTCTTTGTGCTTCGTTGTGTGCAAGTGTACTTGTTGTCTACCTCTTACTCCTAAGAGAAGAGCCTGACGGGAAAAGAAATTAAAAAAAAAAATTGAGTGAGAGAGATCAGATAAGGCACGAGAGAAATATGAATATAGAAATACAACGACCAGTCGCGCTTCCTCGACCCCTCTTCCGATTCCTTTCCCGATCATTAAACTCTTCTTTCACGTGACCCTTTCTACTTTTTTTTTATTATTTTTACAAATTATTATCGCTTTTTCTTTCAGTGGGTTCGTCGATCTTCTCAAGACTATGCTGACGTAGATAACAAATAGTCAAATCCTATTGTAGTCCAGCAGAAGATGTTCGAACGTTCGCAAGTCCGATATTTGATTACCATCTGCAAGCTCGAATGAGTCGTAGGAAAATCAACAACTGGACAACCGAGTCCTTTTAGAAAAAAGATTCTATGGTCCAGCGCGATATCGCGGAGTACATAATCATGCAACGTCGACCGATTTCTCGTCAACGAGTCCGCCAGACGAGCGAGTACTCGCGAGCTTGCAGGGAGCTATGCGACGAGTCTTCTCGGCCGAGGAGACGCGTTGTTGGTTACTGGAGCCTTGCTTCTTGAGGTGACGCCTGATAGGGCAGTCCAGGGAAGGCGGCACCAGCGGCCGTTGCTGCGGCTGGCAGACCTCCGGCTCCTGGTAAAGCTGCGTATGTGTATGGTGATACATAACTGGCTGCCGCTGCTGCACTAGCTGTAAATTATTAAAGCCAATTCATGATTAATTTGGAGTTGGGAATTTTTCTTTTTGTGGGGATGCAAGTGCTTATTACGTTTGGGAAAATCTTACTAAGACAATTAATTTTTTTGTTTTTAATTAATCTTTACTAGTAATTGATGTTTGAACTTTATCAAGTCTTTTTCACAAGATTTTCCTTTCAAATAGTGACAATAATATTTTCTTTGAGCGTTTCATCAGAATTTTGAGAATTTGATGAAATTAATTAAATTATCATCGAAATAATTGACCATATAATGGAATCATTTAAATTTAAAATAAAAATTATTTATTCGGTATTTAATATTTTAACAAAACTTAAAAATTAAGCTCTAATATATTAGTGTCACTTGTACAAACGAAAACACGGCAGACACGACGAGAGGAATAGAGAGCACGAAGTAATAATAATTTCTTTTTTTTTCCACTCCAATATATGCAACGTCCTTAAAATAATCAATTACTTTACTATATTGTTATCTGAAATATTGGAAATGCCATTACCGGTAATTGCAATAATACTATTAGTATAATGTACAGCGATTCTTCGAGCGAGAAAATTAAATAAAAAAAAAGTATAGATCTACAAAAACAAAATAAATTCATTTCTACACATACAATAAGTACGTATACGCATACAACAGATGTGTGTATATACGCATATACGTATTTTAGCGCGTGCAGCTTTTGCAATAACGTCCGCGAAAGTGCACATATGTACCCTACACGTGTATACAAGTACATACAGAAGCGAAGCAAAAGTGTGATACGATCACATTTATTTTTTCCTTTTCCCTTTACTTTTGAAAAAAAAAATTTTTTTCTTTATTTACATGCCCCGTCTTTTATTCATTATTCTTTCTCGCGAAAAAAAAGACCTCTCGTACTCTCTCTCCCTCTCTTCGCCAATCGTCCTGCACATCCGGTCTTAATGTGGACTTCTTTTTTTTCTTTACAATTTACTTAATTAGAGTGCTACGTGTAGCTTCGTTCAAAATGACGTGGAATTCTGAATAATATATGAGGAGAAAAATTGACTGTCATCTGATAACCGCGTAAAGCTTTTTTCCACATTGTTACATTTCATTCTTACTTTTTTTCTTTTTCAATTTTTTTAACTTTTCACATCAAGACTGGATAGCAGTACGCATATAACAGCATATCAAAAATAAAATAAAGCCCGTGGGGAGCTTGTTTATAAAAAATAGATAGATTGTTTTTTTTTGTTACCGCCACCACCACCAACAGAACAACAACAGAGGCCCAGGCAAGATGCCGAGAATTGCAAGTCAAACCCGCCAGTAGTATATGCGTCGACCTGCACTTTATACTTTTTCGGCAAATCTAACGGCCAACCTGCTACTGATATACACTATTATATTTATATAGCATGCACGATCGAGCGCCTCTTACCCTTCGTTCGACCATCGCTTCTACATAATTTTTTATTTGATTATCGTTTTTTTTTCAGCTGCTCATATTAAAAGCTGTTCTGATAAAAAAGTCGCGCTGTTAAACATGCGTTGAAATGAAAAACCGTGTGATGTTTACGGATATACTTATTGTGTATGTATTGTTGCTCTGGCAAGAGACATACATACACTTGTAGTGAGGAAAAATAAGCAGCGGCGATTTTTATTGAAAATATTAAGCGCATAAAGTTTTGTGAGAGACAAATGTTTAAAAATTACGAATTTGTACAAAAAACATTTTGTGTATATGCGAAGGGGGAGAGACGAGATTTTTCTTTTTTTAAAAAAGCTTATTTCAATTTTTTCTTTTTTATTTAAAAGTTTAAATTTGTCAAATCGTGTTTTGGTTGATATTTAGTAAGTAATAAATAAGTGAGTCAGTGTAAAATAAACGTGGTACATTATGCGCCGTATTTATACTTTCATTGCAAAATAATGCAAAAAATTTTACATCGAGACATAAAAATGCAAAAAATAAAAAAAAAAATTATATCTATGTCATGCTTTCCAAAAATGTAACGATGAAACATCGTTGATATTTTTACCGTGCAAAACTACATGCAAAAATCATTGTTAAAAAAAAATTTTAAGATTGCAGATTTACGATGGCCCTTTACTTGTAACAATGTGAAATTTCAAAAATTAACTACTATTTTTTATTTGTCTTAACTTTTTTAAAAGTATTAAAATTATATAAAAAATATACATTTAACTTTTTTAACTTGTATTCCAATAAATATTGTATTGATAATATTATGAATAATAAGTAAAAATATTTGTAAAATGCAATTTTAAGAAATATTTCTCTCTCCCTTCAATAATGTATGAGAAATATGATGTTCAATTAGAGCCATTCAAAAAACTGTACAATGAAGAAAAAGACTATAAAATAAAAAATAAAAAAAATGAATGACAAAAGAAAAAAAAATTGCTAAGCTCGCGACAAAATGCAGAGAGATCATAAATAAAGAATTAGGGTAGGGAAGTACAGGAAAGAAGGTGGGTAAAATTGAATTCTGTGCAAGTAAAAATAAAAGAAAAATGAAAGAAGAAGAAGAAAAGGATCGAAAATAAGATTGACCGGTCAGTCGTAATCCCTATAACAAAGAGACGTTGCATTTGCCTCGAAAGCTATAATAGGTATACAGGTCAGGCTGCGAGCATATAAACCTAATGAAAAAGTGAGACAGAAAGATAGATAGATAGATAGAGTAAGAGATATAGATCTAGCGATAGATTGTGAGAGAAGGGCTACCGTTGCCGCGCAGCACGGATGGCAGAAACTGGGGCATCAGCGCCTTATCCAGGCGGTGGTGCATGAGTAAAGCGCCCGGGTGTGCGCCGTTGCTCTGTTGCTGTGGTTGGTGGTGATGGTGGTGGTGGTTGGCGACCGCGGAAGGCTGGCCAGGGACCGGGGAGCCCTGTTGCTGCTGCTGACCCGCTACCGGAGTCGGACAGATTGCCCGGAGCGGGCCCCCTGGCCCAGCCATCAGCTGGCCCGGCTCTGGCGCCTTAGCCGCGACCTTCAAGGCGGACATACCGGCTGCTGCGGCGCTCGTGTACGGGTAGGCCTCCGCGGTGAAGTTGTAGGAGGTCGTCGGGTAGGTGGCTGCGGCTGCGGCTGCGCTCTGGTACTCGTAGAACTGCGAGGCCGCTGCGACCGCGGCGGCGTGGCTCAGCTGGCTCGCGGGTAGAGGGACCAGACTACCCGGGGCTGCGGCTGTCAGGTACTGAGTCTGGTACACGTAGCCGGGAGGTACTCTGAAAAATTACAGATGCAAGCGTTACTCTCGTCCTGCTCTTTTGCCTCTCACCTCGCGAGACCCGAAAGGGCTGCTACTCTTGCTGATGCTGCGCCGGGCCTGCTTTGCTAATTTGCAGCTTTATCTCGCCGTTCATGGCCCGGATCTTGTTTACTCGCTCTTTAAATTGCTTGATTTAATAAAAATGGACTTTAATAATTCAATTGCATATAAGATGTTTTTTTATTTTATACTTTAATTGTTTAAAATGGGTATATTAATGTCCATATCTCAAACAATTTAGAGAGCATGAAAATTTTAGTGAAAGAGCATTGCAAGTAGCGTCGATCATGACCCAGTTTCGCTTTTTGTTTAACGTCTGCACATTTAAGTCAAGTAAAAATGGTTTAGACATTATTTATCAAAGGCAAATTTAAAAAAAATGATAGATAATCCTCGAGTACACATGATATTTTAATAATTTGATTTGGTGCTTAAAAAATATTATATGCAGCTCGTAATAAAGCAGAAAATAAGAAAGGAAAATAAGGAAGGGTAAGCGCATTTAATTATATATATACCAAAGCGCAACGAGTATAGATAAGCTGCGCGTGGAAACCAGTCTAATGATCGACGCTCTTGCTTGGTTTAGAAAGAACAAAAGAAAAAAAAATTACAAAAAAAATTAAAAAAAAAAAAAATTAAATTAAAAACACTGTGTGATAGGCGAATACAAAACAATCAAAGAATTCCGAAGATCGCCAAATAACAGAAAATAAAAATAAAAATAAAAAAAAAGAGAATCAAGAAACAGCAAACCAACGACAAACGTGTAGGTACTGCATGATAAAAAATACTTGTCGGCACACGGCACACGACACACGATTATCTAACACCAACGTTAGTACCTTAATCGCGAAATAAATTTTCAGGCAAGGGCGGGTAGAGGGGGAGAACGGATAATCTTAATTGATACTTTTGCGCTTGCAAGTGCTGTCGATATTGTCAATTGGTAAGTAGACAGGCCACATTTGGCCACTTCCTGAAGGCATATCAAGTGAACGCCTTTTTCTTGCTGCTCGTTATTTTTCCTCTGGCGATCCTTTGGTCAAGGGTGATGTAAGGAAAAGAAATCAACAAGGCAACACAAGTTCGTGTTAAATAAAAAATTGAAAAATTGTTTAATACGGGTTAATTTAATAAAGTTGGCTCGTCTGTAGCATGTTTAGTCTCAAATTTTGATGTTGAGTTATTGTGATTAGTCGTTAAAAATATGTTATGTCACGTATCAATATAATATGTCATTAATTCACAATTTTTTTATTATTTATAAAACCAAGTAAACTAAAATATCCCAATGATCAATCAGAATATTCGTGAAATTAAGTCCAAACATCGGTTATACCGTTAGTTATAGACAATTGTTTCTACCTATAAAAAGTTAATGCTCATCCAAATTCCAGTTCGGCCCCGTCGAGCGCTTGTCACTTCTTTTCCAACCCCCTCACCACACACAGTAATTACCAAAGCTCGCTCGGACACGACAAACACTTCCGTCCCGCGGATCGATACACACCACCCATACGTATACGTACAAGCTGGACAAAAATCGCCGGGACGTGCACGAGTAGTATATATAGTGAACCGATTTACCACCCCAAGCAAAGCAGCCCTGAACTCGCTTGTATATAAATATATACATATGTAGTTAGTGGAAGGCTTGTGGATCGATTCTGGTACACGTCGTATTATCATTGCTCGGCCCCTCGATCGATACAACCGCGAGTTTATGTATGTATGTATGTACACCTCGTTTCCTGTCGTCCTGAGACGACCCTACGCTACTTGCTCGCAAAATTCCACCGCGGATTCAATTAGTGTCTTGTTTCCTCCCTTTCAAAGGGACGAACCGACAAGCTAATAGATACCTATATAGTCTTCGCTGATCGATTACTTTTTACCGAAATCAACTAGTTTCTTAAATCGAATGAGGTTTACGATTGATTTCATAGTAAATCATAGGGAATAATTTCGCTATTGTAAAAATTGTTGTAAATGAAAGAAAAGTACCGATAAAAAAATTTTTTTATTACAAATTAATTTGAAAAAAAAATATTCGCCAGTGCATTTCTTTTATATCTGGGGGATAGCTGTTCGACCACGTAGCTCTTCTTTTTTTTTTCTATCGAATTTATCTTTCTGTCGCATCTCGACGGCCGTCTCTGCATTATAGATAGCTCGCGTGTTCCACGACGGGGCGAAGGTTATATTCGCCATAGTAGGCAAAGCCAGTAGTAGCACGCGTGGCTTTGGTACTTTTCTGTCGCGTTTCTGCATACTTCATCTCTCGAGCTACGCGAGTCATGTGCGAGCCGGAAATTACTCGTTCGGCTATTGATGAGCTTTTTCGAGCGATGTCTTTTTACTATCCGCTATAATAAGGCACACGTAGCCTACAATTTTAAAATTTTAGTGTTTTACCTTATTCCCAATAATAAAGTCTAATTACAATATATAGGGCATCTAAAAAAAAAAAATAAAAAAAAATTCAACACCGCAAAAATACATAAAAATTTAAGCTCACGATCACACACAAGGTACTACTGTAGATATACTATATCACCCGAGGGGTGCAATTCAATTTTATTGCTCGAGTTTCCAACCCTTCCTTCCGCAAGCCATCAAGAGCTTCCCATAACCGCAGGTCGTGCGAGGCTCCTTCCGGCCCTCAATTTCCGTAGCAAAGTGAAAGAGAAAGAGTACCAGTGCCAGCAACGACCCGATTACAATCTTTCGTGTCCACGTACACACGCGTACCTCCCTCCTTTCTGTTTCAGGAAAGCACAAGGGGGGCTCGAGAGACACGCCGAGAAGGAGGGCTAATTCAGGAGTCTACCTATAGGTGTGCTATTGCGTCTACTACTATATACTATACACGTGGATGAGCTGGTCATTAGACTGTCGCGCTACAGTCCAGTTCAGAAGTTAATTTTATTTTCGAATTATATATCATGGACTATGTATATTTGCTATCCCGATTTTTAGATGATCCGTCTGCGAATAATCTTGATGGGGCTTGATAAAAGAAGCTAAATTGGTGAAATGAGATGGACGTCAGCTTGATGTGTGACGTCCTACCTAAATTCTTTCACCACTGCAAAATTAACTCATTTAATTAGCATTGCCTAAAAATAAATATTGCGTTATGAAATGTAAAACTAAAATCTAAAACTTTCGTTTCGTCCAATCTCATCTTTGCATTTATGTAGAATTGAAAAAAAAAAAAAATAAACGACGACTACGAGGCTTATCGCTTCACAATTTTTAACGACACCTTATATTGCAGTGTGTCCTTGCAATATGCTTGACTTCGGCACAAGCCAATCGTTTATTTAATTTTGATGACATTGCAACTTTTGATGGCACCGTTATACGTGAACGATAAACAGCATAAGTAAGTAAACAACTGTTCTATACTGCAACCCTTACTGCAACTATCAACAAATTTTAGTCTATCACACATCATCCCTCTGCGTTTGTTTTAGAAAGTGACTTTGCTCATTCGATGTGCAGTGCACCTGTGAGGGAGGGGAGATAGAAAAGGAAGTCGAGACTGAATTGTTACATGATTAGACGACGTACACACGTGTTTGTAATTTCTCAGAGTATCCTGGCTAGAGCTCCTCGTCCCAGTTTACACTTGTCGCCCATCAGACTACCGTAGGTTGGCCTACCTAGAGCTTGTTTTTTTATCGTACAACGCGTACTACCTTGCTCCTTTTTTTCTCTCTCTCTCTCTCCTAATCGCGTTTCCGGCTCTCGCTAAGTGGATTGCACGCGCTTCAGGCTACATCCGACAATGAATAGAAATGATTAGTTTTCTACGACACGTGGAAGATATGTGTACAATATGGAAAAGTGTCATTATTTATATATGTGGCTGAGCTGGACAAAGCTTTGAATGAAAGTTTTATATCGTTTTACCGATCCTATCACATGTGACAGTGGAATATTCGTTTATCAAACTTATTAAAAAAATTTTTATGCTATTACATTTTATTAAATCTTATTTTATTACGAGATGGTAAAAATATAAAAAAATAGCATTTTTACAATAAATTAAAAGTAAACCTTCAAACGATGTTAAAAATGAAAAAGAAAAACTACATATAATAAGCTTTTTATTGATTCTCCGTCAGTCCCACGAAACGAACATAAAATTTTTATTTTAAGCTAAAATAAAAAGGCCAAGATATTGTCAACAAGTTAAGCGCGTTAAAAGCTCTATAAAAAAATATTTCCATCGTCGCGAATATTTGGAGGCCAGAAAAATGACTACTACCAGCTATTAAAAAAAAAAAAAAAAACAAGCATCATAAGAATCAGCGAAGGCTATAGATGCGTAGGCGCAAATCCGTGGGTGACATCGCAAGCTCGAAAGCGCCGCGATGGAGCCTCCGAAAATCCTCCCTAACGCATGTATACTCAAGCACACCACTTCATCCGCGAGTGGAATATACGTGCTAGGCAGAGTTGGTGCGCCGGCGCAGGAGGATAATCCAATGGGATGAGCCGCCAATCCCAGAACGCCGCGACTACCTCCGCCCTCTCACGGCCCTCCAATCGACCCTCGTGTCCATACAACCCTCTTCTTCTCCCCCTCCCGACACGTGGATAAGCTCGAAAGCTAGTCGACCCTACTCCACGCTATACACGCGCACCCGGACCACCCCGTCAATTTCCAGCCTCGAGCTTTCTCGTCGTCCGAGCTTTAATTATTCAACGAGCGCGTGCGCAAGCAGCTTGCAATTTTCACTCGTCGCAAGCTCCTCTTATTTGGGCCTCGATACGAATAAAGATGATGCGTCAATAGCATCCGGAAATGCTTTAGTTCATGACAGAATGAGATACCAGACTATACGGAAGGATATAGTATTAGCTTAGGAAAAAAACTATTTTTAGAAGTCAAAGCACACCCCTGATTCTCCATTAGATTATTATCTAGATTACACTGTTCAATTTTTTGTCGAAGACCCGGAAAACATTGACAGTAATATTCATTTTTTTTTTTTTTATGTAATCGGAATCTCGATCGAACTTTACTTATTTCACCCTTGACAATATAGCTAAACACGTGACACGAATGATTTTATCCACTTTAAGGTATTACATGCGATTTTTTGTTTGCTGATGTACAGGTGACTCGATGGTCACTTTCATTTGCGTTCCCGAAAAAAAATGTATATATGTTATCAAGCTACGCGATATTATCATATTTGACTAAAGAAATACGATTCATATTTGTTGATGAATAGATTTTGCTAGGTAAAGAGTTAGTTACATGTTCATAGAAAATCTAATATTTTACCGATTCTAGGTTCTTCCAAAATAAATAAAGTAGTTGATTTTAAGCACTTTTCAGAAGTTCTCAAAAAAGCTCTCTTTTCAAAGTCTAAAAACCAACCGGATATTTCATAAGAGCTTTTAGTTCCAAAAAGCTTTAGCAAAATTTACAGAAAAAATAGAAAATACATAAGTATAGAAAATATCAAATGAATGACGTCTCAGTAAATGTTGCGAACGCGTTCATTTTAAAATCGTCACTAATTATATATTTCTTTCGATGTACAGGTTTGGACTAAGCTTTGGCAATGAATCGAGACGGAACGCAAATGTTGTATCATAACTTAGTTAATGTATATGTTTCGGTTTGTAGAGCTTTTTTGGCTCTACCGCACGACGATGACTCCCTCCCTTACACTTCAAGGACAAGATCAGATTGGCGTATTTAACATTGTGCTAACGATCTGTTTTTATTGCGCGAATTGATGAAACTTTATTTTCGGCCTTTCGGTTTTGTAATGAATTTCACTTGTTTTGAAGATTTATTTGCCTTAAACGTTGTTCGTTGTCATTGGAATTTCGATGATTAATCACGTAACCACTGTGATAAAGTGTCGCTAAATCAAATTAAGTTATGATAGTTTACTGTGAGATTTACGCCGTCGGCAGTTTTAAATTATAACAATCCGGCATTGTTCCCAACTTCTGATCTTCTCCCGTTACTGCCAAGACGTAATTAAACAAAATAAATCATCGAGTCATTTATCACTTTAAAACATTAAAATGTCATTTGTATTTTTTTTCATTACTCTACGATCACTCGAAAATCTAAAATTTTATCAATTTCAGTCAAATAAAGCTCAGTACAAGTGCAAAAAAACTAACCAATAGACCGTCTGTAAATAAAGCAAAAAAAAAGTAAAATAAATTATTGGAAAAAAAAATCACATCGTCATTGCAGTTAACCAAACAAGAAATCATCTCTTTAACCCTTACAATAGCCAGACAAAAGCACACCGTGTATCTAAGGCTGTCCCGACATTTCGCGAATCTTCTTCCATCTACCCATCAATCGAGGTTCACCACGACAATACGCGTTCCCAAGTGCTAGTCCGAGTGCCATATCTCTTTCCTCTGCTCCCGGCCATCGGCGCTTAGGCTTAAAGATGTAGAAAAAGAACGAAAGCGAGAGCGGGAGAGAGAAAGAGCAAGAGCAGCTTGACACGCAGGGACAGGTGGCGGCTAAATAAAGCCGACGAGCTGGACCGCAGCCAGGCATACTACTAGTGTATAGCGCGAGGGAGAGAAAGAGAGACCCTCAGCTCACTCGACGCACTGCGATTTTTCGTGGACCACGAAGCGTAGAGGGGGAGTGGAGACGACGACGACGACGCTGGTGTTGAGTTACATCCAGCGCAGATCTCTCTCTCTCTTCTTTCTTTTTCACTCTGTCTCTTCTCGTATACGGCCAAAAAAGAGCCTAATGCCCCTACGTAGAAGCGCGTTGGCTATGCTTCTCTCTCGCTTATTAATAATTCACGCGCCGACGTAGGGATGAGCAACGAGCTCCAGGAGCAGTTCTTAGCAGATTTTCAACTATTTCTCCTCCGCCTTCCTCGATATCTGTCTTATTCCTTTACTCCTCTAACCAGTATTTTTTTCCTGATTTACATCACGCGACGTTATTTCGGTTGTACCGTTTCCGAGGAGTAGGTTCGTTGTGCTCGTCGACGCTTAATTGAGCGAGCTTTCAAGATAATTCGCGCGTGATAATTTCTTTTTTATTCTTCTTTTTTTTTGTTTGAGGCGCCAATGAGGTGGTCGATTAATGGGATGCTTCCTTACCTTAATACTTTTTTTAGTACAAGCGGTATAATTGTGATTAAGTGAATGAAAAAGAAAAATATGTGAATCAAATTTAATTTGATTCGTTTACTACTAGGTATTTAGATAATCAGCCAGCGAAATAGTTTATAATAAGATTATTCGTACGAGAAGTAAACCGATGTATTTGCTTTTGGCGCCTGATATAAATTTTCATTGCCTTATAAAGATGCCATTGCGCAGCTTTTATGTTATTATACAAAAAATAAGAATGACACCAACAACAAAAAATGAATAAATGAATAAAATAAAATTACAACATCAATAGCAACAATAATACAAATAAAGTGTAGTTTAAGCCTTTGCAACACCAAAGCACCGATTATATATTAATGGTTAAGCTGATGTAACTAATAAGCGCGACAAGGGACCAGATCGACCGGGAAGCGTACTCATAGAGTTCCTATCGTGAAACGAATTTCTATATTTATTGAGGCTCGAACACACATTTGTAGGTCACAATGCCGATATGTATGTGTCCACGATCGATGACTCTCGAGTTCTCTTTCTCTACTATACTCATCAGTCCACCCATTTACCTTCGGACTCGACATTTTCCTCGATTCCTTTTTTTTCGGAGCAGGGCTGAATTGTCTCGTAGTGACGCGTATGAATAAATAAAGCAACACGATGCGTGGGCTTGTTTCAGTATATATACCAGTAATTCGAATAGTCTTTTGAGAGAAAATTGCAGCCCCTGATATATATTTGGTTAATGAGCCATGTCGAACACGTGTCTGTATATATTTATGTAAGTATCGATTGACAAAAATCTAGTTCAAAGTTGCTACTGCAACATTTATCATATTCGATTTTCAAACATTTTTTTACCTCCTGAATTATGAATTTTTTGTTGCGCTTAAAAAAATAGAATTTTTTTTAACCACGTAGCAACAGAAACACAATTTAATTCCAATGTACAAATAGATGTACATATTCATCCGATTTAAAAATAGCCGTAAGCTACTACTAGTAAAAGAGCAACCGTCGTCGTTAATTATTCCGACTCTAGCGTAACAAAAGCAACGAGCGCAACTCTGTCCCGAAAATAGCCCGGGTGCGAGCACAAAGTTGCAAGCTCGAGCGCTCGAGAGACAGGAAAAACAAGTATAAGCACCGAGCGAAGTGTACCCACCGCTTGTCTGTCCACGCGGAAAAGAAAAAGAAAAAGGGTAGCGATAAAATCGATCCGTAACTGGCAGAGCCTGCTGCTGCTGCCACGCTGAGGTGAACGAAGACAGAGGCAGCCTGAAAAATTAATGCAGGGGACTTGTGGGGTGCACTTCTAATTCGGTGGCTTCCGACGGCTGCTCTTCAGAAACTAGACTGAAATCAAAGAATACAGGCCTGGTGCTTCTCTCCTTCTCTCTCTCTATCTTACTGTGGATTGAAACACGGGACTGATTAACGTGCTATGCCCGCAAGCTCGACTCAGAGATGGGAACAGAGGCTCGGTTGACGCGTTTGGAAAATTCCACGAAGCTCGAGTGTTCCTTTTCGACTGAAGCGAAAATTGCGCTCTAAATTTCTCGGGTAGTTTACGATGACTCGCTGGACACTCGGGCTTGTGCGTGTGACTCTGCTCTGCTTTCAAGAGTTGGAGTCTTTTCCGTAAAAATAGAAAGGACTAAGTTAAGAAAAAATTGTAATAAAAAAAAATACCACACACACACACTCACAAACAATTCTTCGAAGCACTCTACGTGATAATAAAAGCGAATGAGACTACATGTGTGACACGCAGATCTATATAATTCTAGACGGAACACGTGTGAATGAGCTGGTGATGCAAGTGACTAAAAGAAAAGTAAAAAAAAATCACAATGAAAAATCAAAGAGTAAAAAAAGAAAGTAAAACAATAAATATGAAAAGAAAAGAAAAATTAATGATGATTGATAAGGTGAAAATTTGTTGTTTTTGAATGAAGGAGGCAAAAGCTCTATACACGAAAGAGTATAATAGGAAGTGTTAACGACGCTCGCGTTAGTACATATATACGAGACGCTCGGTTATTGACAGCGGGCAAAGTACGATCGTTTCGGCTCGATTGTACGTATTAGACCAAAAAAAAAGAAAAGAAAAGAGCTAACAAAACCCGTTACTGCCGCCCAGGTTAATTAAATTAATCATTATTGCTGCCATTAGAATCATTACTTTTGTTACATTAATCAATTATTCTAGTAGTATTATATGCTGATTATTATAATAACAAAAAAATATAAGAGTAAATAATCTAAATGTGTCATGTACAAAGAAACAAAAAAATAATTATAATAATAATAAAACGTAAGAAACCAGAGAAACAAATATCAAAAAATAGGTAAAAGAAGATCAAGAAAAGAAAAACTTGAAAAACAGTAAAGAAAAAAAAAACAAGAAGAGAAACAAACAAATTCAAATCTCTCTCAACAACATCTCAGTCATGTCAAAAGTAATAAATAATTGTAATATTATGATTATCAATCACCACCACTTCATCTCAAGTAAAGTAAACAAAAGAAGTAAACAATAAAAAAGTAAAAATAAAACACAACCAAAAAAAAAAAATAATAATAAAATAAAAAAAAAGTAAAAATAATAATAAATCATCACGATTCTCACAACTAGTAAGAAACTGCAATATTTATATAAAAAAGGCATTATAAATACGGATAAATATAAAAATATTCGTACGTAGGTACTTCTTGGCTTCGTATTACGTGTGCGTGTGCCGCGACATTATCCTCTCTCCCTCTCCCTCCCTCTCTTTCTCATTATCTCTCACTTTCATAATTACTCATTTTAATAGTGTGCATGAGAGTGCTTGCAAGCTCGATTTTTATTACTAAATCGCACTTGCTGAGAGATTTTTCAGGTAATCACGCGCCTCACTAGATTATGCGCGTTCAGGATGCTGAAACGTCATACATGATTCAAATTTCAGTGATTTTTCAATCTGTGCACTCTTATATTATCAGCAATGATTAGCTATTTTGTATTTTACAAGAGAATATATTTTTTTTTTAATAATTAAATTTAATTAACATTCCCATTGAAAAAATTTTGATAAATATATTATAAAAAGTGCTTAAATTACAAAAATATACATAGGAAGTTGAAAATTAAATCTTATGAAAAAAAAATTTATGATTTTTTGATTAGAATGATTCTCGAAAAAAATTATTTGAAACGATCGATAAAAATTAATAAAAACGTGAGAGCATAAATTTATAAAAAAATCATATAATTAAAGTTTCCAGTTTATAATCACTAATCCTAGAATGTTTTTGTAAATTCAACAATTTGGTTGTACTATAATTGTTTTGTTTGCATAAGACACTCACCCATACTGGCCAGGTAGAACAGCAGGGTATCCAGTGCGAATACCAGTGGGAAATTGGAAAGCTGCAATAGAAAATAAAAAAAAGGAAAATCACATTGCACTGGTTTCATGAGAAGGGATCTCTTTCATCTTACATACGCATTCGTTCATCATTCCTCATTCTCACAACCCGGCTGTACAAGCTTTGTTTATTTTTACTTATTTATAACGATGACCTCGCGCGTTCGCGTTCTTTCGTGTCTCGAATTTATAATTTAGACTAGGGGAACACACTATATGTTGCTGCATTTTAACTTAACGAAATGCGCCAGAATGCAATCTGACTCTCTCCCTCTCTGTTACACCCTCTTATCCCTATCCAAGGAACGTCTAATTTCTGTTTGCCTACTTGCATCAAATATCGGAGCAGTCGGCCTAGAAATTGCCGTCAAGCCGATTTACGAGACTCGCATGAAAGAGACCGATGGACGCGATATAGTATCGATCTGCACACTCCCGGTGTGTGTGATCGATTCAACGGTGCAAAGGTCGCGGTACTCGAGCTAGCTTATGCCACAGAGCTCTCGGTAAGCTGAATTACGTAGCGCGCAATTTTAGAACTAAGGGCGTACGATAATAAGAGAGAAAGAAACAATGAATACGAACTTTTGGCACGTAGCCCACGCGAGGACCAGTCTACAACGTGTTCACGACTCGCGGAATCTGCGTGTATTTTCGCCCGACTCATCCCGCTTTTATACATACACACATATAACACAAGAAAAAGAACACAAGTCTATCTGTGCAGGTTCTTTGTTCCTTATCGCTCGTTGTCAAGCCGGCATGTGTATGTAGTGAGTATGCCGCGTGCATGAACGTCGGTGTATGTATTATAACTTCCAGTACAATTAAAATAACGCTCGACTTTCCGTCATCAGCCGAGAGTCTTTTGGCGCTGCGTCAACGACGCATCTTCGGCTAGCTTGTACAGTGACCGACGATGTGCAACAGCAGCTCGATATGCTTTATATCGTTCGAAAATAAAACCGAATACGACGCGAACTTGCACAGCTGAATGACGATACGCACGTATTACTGCTTCTTCGGAGCAATTTAAGCGCGTGGGGAACTTTAATATTATTGGTCATGGTTGTTGAAATATACTGTACGGGTGCAATATAGTGAAAGAAAAATAGAAAAAAAAGTAAAGAAAAAAAAAACACATTGTTTTCGTGATTGGAAAAATTCAACACGCAACAAACCGTATAATATAATATCAAAGCTTGAAAGCACAACTTTTTTCCTAAAGCCCCCGTATTCGCACACAGACACACGTAGGTATACAGAACACACTCCAACGACAAATTAACTCAACACACACACACACATCATTACCTTAGTAATATATACTTTAGCGTAAGTTGAACAAGTGCAATTTATTGTCATATTTTTACCAAAAATATATTAAATTTTGCAAAAAATTATATATTTACGTAAGAAAAAAAAAAAATTATATTATTTTCTACATAGACATGCAAAAATCACGTTCTCACACGGCAGAACTGACAAAAACAATAAAAATAATAAAAATACACCAAACACCTTCTCTCCCTTCATCCTGTCAACACATGTGATACATCAAATTTAAACTCATCGATTCCCAATTTACAAAATTTTTCCCATCATCAAACAACAAAAACATCAGTAACACAAATCGACATGCTGTCAGCGTGGTTTTTTCTCATTAACGCTTAGCACCACAAAAATAATAATGATCACAGGTGTTGAGGGGGAGGAAGGACGCGGAAGGGTATACAATACGTATAGGCGCTTCGAGATGCA
The DNA here is from genome assembly GCA_030522805.1 of Leptomastidea abnormis. Lineage (NCBI taxonomy): Eukaryota > Metazoa > Arthropoda > Insecta > Hymenoptera > Encyrtidae > Leptomastidea > Leptomastidea abnormis. Next base: position 106,030 of record JAPYZE010000350.1, read on the forward strand.
ATTAAGAGAACTCACCCGCTTGTAGGTTGCCTCGGGGCTTAGCACCGAGTATCGCCAGATTGACGTTTGCTTTGCGTCCGTCGATTATTGGGTTTGGATCCTTGCAGGCACGCTCCGCCGCCGGTCTGTCACCCATGATCACCTGGAGTGCACAGAACCAGAAGAGCATCGCTTTATTAACGATACGCTCCGTCTCATCGCTTTTCGCCTCCTCTCATTTTTATTCTATATCCTATTTTACTTTTTTCTCTTTTTCTCTTTTTTTTTGTATATTTTATAAAAAAAAAATTTTTAATAAACTTTATTTGATGTTACGTTTGTATTCGAATAAAGAAACTAATATTTCTAGAGCGTGTGCTTTCTCACGTTCCATAGAAGCTTGGTAAAGAAACCTGAATTTTCATATATTATCATTATCGCACGTGTGCGCGTCCTGCGATAAGACGTTACTCGACAGCAGGTTCTTTCCTTTCGCGGCCGTAAGTGTATAAGTATGTATCACCAGCGTAAAGGTATATTGTATATGCGTCGACTCAATATCTCGCTCTTTTGTTCGTCGTATCTTTTTTTTTTATTTTCTTGACTCCGACACAAAATTTGAACTCTTCAGTGGGCCACATGATTTTTTCAAGGTACGCAAATAAGAATTTTTTTATTGTATGCAGAAGACATTTTTTTTTCTTTTAGTTTATTTGGATCAAGTACGTTGACTCGTTTTTTTTTGGAGATTTATTAATTAAAGGAAATAACATATGGGTCTGATAAATATTTAATAAAAATCAACTGAAAATTAAAATGAATTAGTAGAATATCAATGTTAATAAACTTATTGTTTTCAAAGAGCTACAACTCTCGCAGACTGGCAGTGGCGCAATTCTAACAACAAATAAAGCGTGTGACATAGTTAAAAAAAGAATAAGAAAAAAAATTGAAAAACTAACGTGTCAAAAAATCTCGAAACATCGATTCACATCAAGAACAAAAAAAAGCCCACTCCAAAAAAAAAAAAAAATCCTGTTACCAACCCAACCAACCACAAATAGAAAAAAAAAGAGGGAATTAAAAAAAAAGAGAAAACGACAGCCAAATAGAAAAAAAAAGGCAAAACGACGAGTAAAATAAATAGTATAGTGGTAGAAGAGGAATACTTACAAATCCATATCCTCGACTTTTGCCGGTCTGACGATCGGTGATAACGACCGCCTCCTCGATGTCACCGTAGACATTGAAGTGGTCCCTGAGGCTCTTGTCGGTGGTGTGGTAGGGCAGACCGCCGACGAAGAGCTTGGTCCAAGTGGTATCCTTTTGCTGAGGAGTGGCGCCAGCCAGGGCTAAGCCGCTGACCAGATCCTCGGGGCAGGGTGCGCCAACCGCGCCCAAGCCTCCCGTACTCGGCATCAGCATCCTGAGCAGTTCGCTACCTATCTCGCCGCCTCGGCCGTACGCGCGACTAGTATCCAGCTCAGCTGCTGAGCTTCTGACGCTTCTGCTGCTGCTGTTACTGCTTGTTCCAAAATCGCTGCCTGCTGTGCGGCTTTCTGAAAAAAAAGCGAGGAAAAAAGGAAAATAATATTAGGTTATTCGGAAGAGAGCTACATATACGCTTGATTAAATCTTATGATTGCCTATACAGAGTAATCCAAGTATCAATCGAATCAATCGTTCGCCTATCAATAAACTTTATCGACTGCAAATATATTATATGAATCTCACGCGTCAGCATCAGCAAGCGTGTCCGAAGCTCCCACAGCTGGACATATCATACAATCACGCATTAATGATCTTTCCCATCAACTCATATGAAAACCGCCTCAAAAGAAACCTCCCCCCCCCCCCTACTCCACAAAAAAAGAACGCAATTCAAGTTAGAAACGACGTAGGTATAGGTACATAGTTTTATATAAAGTATAGAAAGATCTCCTGCAACTTATCGATCCTTCCAGTCTCTCAGCAGCGTGCATTAGCCGAAAATTTTTATCGGAACCGCAGAGAGAGAGAGAGAGAGAGAGAGAGAGTAAGAGACCCTATATATTGCAAACGATCGTTCCCCTCATGATGCTCATACTATACAGCGCCGTACAATAGGCATCGCAAACCCATCAACAGCAGCAGCAGCAGGAGCAACAGTAGGAGCAACTGCGTCCCGAGGCAATAAGTGTCGGGCACGCGCCGAAGCCAGGAAAAATAGGGAGTAGAGGGGGGGGGGGAGGGGTGAAACGAGAAGCGATGATTGCACGCGTGACATCAAATTTACTTTTCCCCTCGAGGGAAACCTCCCTTGCAGCCGGCAGGAAATGTGTTTTTCCTTGCACGACCCCTCTACACTCGCTTTTTCCTTATATACACGAAAAAGAAAATCCGGGGTCAATGTACGTAAACACCACCAACTGCATAGCGGGAAAAACGCGGTAAATAAAAAATATAGCGTTTTTTCGGGCACATACCACTCAGGTGTGACGGCTCTGGAAAGACCAAGATGAAAGGTATAGCCGATTTTAGTTTCATAAGCCCCTACCCTTACCTACTCTTCTTCATCTTCTCTCAGTCTTTCGCTTTCCCTCTATATCTTTCTTTGTTTTCATACCAAGGAGAGACGCATTGTGATGGTCTACGCGTATATAGTGGTATGGCTGCTTTTGCTGCTGCTACTACTCTGCCAATGAGGTTGAACTGTACGGGGTGCAGAGCACAAGGATCGCTTGTAATACACGCAGGCGAACGAGAATGGTTCTCTTAAAAGGCGACGCAGAAAATACGACGAGAAATACCCAAGTTGCAAAGAAGTTTGGGGCTTTGTTTTTCCGTTTCGGTGATGTTCATAGATCGGACCTGCGTCGGAGGATTTTCTACCTGCTGTAAAGTCAGATCAGCGCTAGTACAGGTATCTTGGCTTTACAGCTAAGTTTTTTTTAGTTTGTGTGTGTGTATGTAGGTATGGATTTTCTTGAGGGTTTAGAATTACGCATTTTAACGGGATTTTTGGTTTCAAATATCCAGCTTCGAAATAAAATTGATACGTTCAATTTAAAATAAAGCTAGGTAGTTTTACAAGGGTAGATAATTATTTTATTCAAATACATAAAGGAAAACAGGTAATATTTCAGTTATAAATATGCATAATGCGACAGGCAATAAAAACAAATTTTGAAATTTGAGTAAACACGATACCTACATACCTACCAAAAGCCGAACAATAAAACCCTAGAATTATCAAAAAAATAATAAGCAGAAAGTCCATATTTCCAGCGCAAGAAAAAGAAAAAAATAAAAGGTAAATATAATCCGAGACACGAGACTAAACGTACACACCCCCGTTCTCAACCACAGCTAATTACCGTCTAAATCGCCAACTGCACATGTGTATGAAAGGTTTTACGTTGAAAAAGAGCTAAGCGCACGCGTCTGCAATCCACGTTTTCCTGCAGGGATATATACGAAAGAGAGAGAAAGTGAGTAAAACGTAGCTATATATACAAGTCCAAGGGGCCCGACAGCAGCTCCCCACCAATGTACCCCGAGTGGCAGCTGGCATTATAGATATATATGTGCAACGGGGACCGGTGTGCCTATATTCCAGCCCTAGACTCGCGCTCGTGTATTGTATGCGTCTTAAAAGGCCCCGAAACCCGTAGAGGGGTGGTTGGTTTGTAGCACGCAGACACACGGGGCCCGTTATATTTTCAGCGAATGAACTGGTCCCCCTTTTTTTTCCTAATGTATACTGTACGTGTATGTGTAATCTGCCCTGGCGAGATCTGAGTGCGTTGGGGAGAGACACAGGAGAAGGACTCGATTTATGGTTTGGACGGGGTTTGGAGCTCGTTGATTTCTTATTGCTCGCGACCTCGAACTTTTCATAAAAACCGTTGCTTCGACTTTTTACGTCGTTATTTTGGATGGAGCAAGAGAAGATAGAGATAGATACCACAGAGCGTAATGAAAAATTCAATTGAAATCGAATGACATTGTCGCGCTGGGTTATATTAATGTAGGTTGGTATTATAACGATCTGCATTTTTGGCGCATCAAAGCAAAGTGGCCGCGTGCGAGCAAAGCTCCCGACGTATATACGTAAATCAGAGGCTTAGAGAGAGAGAGAGGGGGGGAAGGGGGGAGCTTACGACTTTCGAAGCTGCTGTTGCTGCTGCTATGACTCGTGTGCGCACATATATACAGTGAGTTTCCGAAATGAAAATAAAGAGCAGCAGCAGCAGTAGCAGTAGCAGTGGAGTATAGGATACGTGTGGCCGCTCGGCGCGAAACTCGACGAAATTCCTCTATAAATAGAGACATGCTCGCGTATACTCGTCGGCTATATACTCTTGCTCTTCTGGCCCGAAGTCTCAACGCCGTATGGTATAGCAGTAGTACAACCAGCGGCAGAATCAACGTGTAGGCGGTATATGTATATAGAGCACACGTAATTCTTCCCTCTCTCCTGCACACACGTCAGTGATTCTTCTTCCCTCCTGCAGATTTACTTTTTTTCTCTCTTCTCGCGACTATGGCGTCTGCATCTCTCTTTGCTCTCAGAGATGAAACGCGCTCTCTTAATATTATCTCTTCGACATATCGTCGCTTTTATTTCAGGATTGAATTACTCTTTTTTTTTTTTCATGTGCTTAAAATTTTTACTTTTCAGGTGATTGGTGGCTAGAAATGCGATTCTTCAACTATCTGGATATTGAAAGAAAACATTTTTTTTTTCGTTTTATCAAATGCCAGGTTGCCAAGCGCTACTAAGCGAGGATGATGGTAAGAAAAATTATTTACACATTTGTGGCTTATCGCTCTCTTTCTCGGTCTATCTATTACATTGTCCCGTTTACAAAGCTGTATAAATAATAGGAATAATTTATGGATTACATACTTAAAGTCACGAGAATTAAATGATAATCATATATTCATTTCTAAATTTTAAAACTTAGTGTTGGTTAAAAATTTACTAAAATTTAAAAATAATAAATAGATAAAAATTGTTATTCCTAACAAGAAAAAAAAATTTTAAATCTAAAAATAAAATTAGTTAAAATTTTTTAACGAATTTTGAAAAAACATGTTAATTTAATCTACAAAATATGTAAATTTCAATTAATTTCATACGCACATTTTCTAAGTACAAAACTCGATTCAATTGGTAAAATAACAATTAATTAATCTTGTTATCAATATTGCTATTGCTTAAACCACCTCCTAAATTCAAGTACGAAAGACTTGATTACCATACTTTTAAGTACGTCAATAAAATTATCAAAATCAATGACATTGATAATCTTGATCGAGGCTCGTGCCCTCGAACTGCTCTCGTCAGCCCAAGTCGAATCGCGCAAAATTTTTTTTCACGGAAATTGGTCAAAATACAACTATACTTTTTAAAAAACCACATGAAAAAATTGGCGTTCTTTCTTTTTTTGATAACTTCGTGATTTGAATGTAACTCAAAAAACACTTAAAGTACAATGCTTCTTCTTCAATTGATAAGATACCATCGAACTATACTGTAAAGTCATGATGAAAATAAGATCGCGAAAGCATGGCATGATATCATTGGCCCACGTGGCTTAAAAACTACAGCAGCTCAGCAGGAGTGAAACCGAGACAAGCATCATAGAGAAAGCTAGGGGGCTTTTTGCCAAGAGAGCACTGGCAGCAGCCAGAACAGCACGCGCGCGTGTGTGTGTGTGTGTGTGCCTGCGTATATGTGGATGCACCCCTGGGTTCTCTTGCTGCGGCTGCAGTTGAAATTGCCGTTGACGACGACGAGCACAGACCACGGCGTTTATTAATAAACATACCCGACCGCCGCGGATACACACGTGCCCGTTTCCTCCTACTACCCCCCACCTACTTACTCGTTTCGCGATCGCGTCCGTATCTTCCTCTGATGCTTCGCGAAAAGGTTTGAAGACAGAGAATCGGAAGAGGATAAAGTAGGAGAACAGCAAGTCTAGACGTGCAATTTTTAAAACGCCTTTGTTTATAATTGGTGGCTCCGATCGAATGATTTCACGTGTGCTAGCTACAGTAGAAGGAAAGGGTATATATTTTATAATTCATATACCGATTACTGTAATTTGCTGACTCCGGAATTGAAATTAAGCCACGAAAATTTTGCAACTAGCTAGATATATAATACATTTAATTTGTTTATTTGATCTATTCTAGATAGATAGTTCATGCTGTCAATTAATTTAATTTATTTATTTATAAATAAAATTTATACTATACACATACAGTTATTATATAGATGAATAAAAGTTTATGATCTGAATCGTGAAAATAAATGGATTTTAATTACTTCTTCGAAATTTTTAAGAAAAATAAATTTACCAGCTTTTTGGCATTTTATACATTACAAGTGTTTTTTTCTTTAAATTTAAAAATAAAAACAAAATTTAAAAAAATATTGTTGCTTTTAAAGTATTTTATCGTAAATAAATTATTATATTTGTTATTTGTTACAAATCAATTAATGTTTCAAACTTTAAATAGACTAAATGAAGTCGTCTAATTCACGTATAAATACATTCTTTTTATAAAAATTATGCAATATTGACGTCAGGAAGCATCACGTGATAGAATAATTTGTCTAAATAAATATGTAGCGCGCTTTATCTTTGACGAATATAATATAATAGGTTCGTATGAATGTTTAAATAAATGAGACATAATAAATGTATGTAATTATACATATATTTACTTGTTGTTATCAAAATAAAATAAGAACCAGTATTCTATTGTGGGTTAAAGCTATATTGCGAAAAAAAAAGCAAAACTATCGCTGCGCTCCCCTATTGTACATGAAATATTTTGCAATGTAAAAGCTGCAACAGCTAAGTAAAACTAATTCAAATAAGAAAAGAATACTTAGCTTGACTATTTTTTTTTCTATAAAAAATTTCGACGTTATTTCATAGATGAAATGATGAATTTCAAATATAAATTACTTTTTTTTGGATATTCCAGAAATATTAAGAGCAAGTGCGAATTAATATGTTAATTAAGATCTGTATTTAACTTAATCGAATAAATGAAAATGAAGAAAAAAGTTATTCATATTTAATCGTTCTGTTCAATATGCTACATCAATTTCTTGTGCTCCGGTTGCTCGGTATAAACATAAAGATAAGAGCATAATTAATATTTAACACTTTGCAAGCAGCCGTCGAACGCAATACCACGTATATTATTTAAAAAAAAATACACGTATAATATATCGTTATCGATGCCCAATAATATTCCGTACGTTCTAAAAAATCCGAATATGCGCATCAATTATAGGTACATATGTACATACATATTATACGTATTTTATATCGTATTAAAAACTAAAGATTACCAAAAATTTTATCTTTTCGGTGATTCACGAAAGTTTAATGTCTTCGAATCGCAAAGCACAGAAAGAGAGTGAGAGGGGGAGAGAATATCTAAAAGTTGGAGGAACCAGACTTATATTATAAACTACGAAAAATTTATCTCCCTCTTTCTTACGCGAGCAATGGCCGAAAAGAGAGAGACGCGTTAAATAGATAAAAACGATGTTTACAATGATGCTCACGGATCTCTTGGCTTTTATATATAAGGTGTATGTAGAGAACCTCCTCCACCACGTCTTAAAACTTGTACAAATATGTATATGATTTTTAAATGGTGGCGTACTCTCTTTTTCCTAAAAACAGGCATCACCCGAGGCCTTGAAAAAGCTAGAAGACTGTCCCAAAAGTTACCACCAAAAAACATCCCCCCCCCCCCTCTCTCATCTACCCTCCATTAATACCAACCCCCTAAAAACGTCTGCTCCAGCCTCTCGAAAACCATAAAGATGCCAATATATAAGTAAAGAGACGCAAGCAGCGTAAGCTTCAAGAAATAACTTGCAGGCTGCTGGGGAATAGAGTATATATAAGAAACAGGGGGTTACATGTATAGTTATGTACAATATATATGCGGTAAGGCCCTTTTTTTCCCTGATGCCAGCGATGCGGCTTGTGCGTGCATGCATGCGCGCGTTTACACTCACCGGAAGCAGCTGTTCCTCTCGAAGCGTCGAGTAGCAGCAGCCGGAGCAACGGCAGCGTGTGTTATATTATGCACTTTTGGCTCTTTTTTGGACTGCACGATGGTCTGCTGCTGCTGTTGGTAGTAACCTTCTGCTCGTCGTAAATATCAGTCTCTCTCTGTTTCACACTGTGTACTGTACACCAGGTATAAGTATACTATCACTGATGCTACTCTCTTCTTTTTCTCTCTTCGCGCACGTGCCAGTGTTGTATTTATATATATGCGGGGGTGGCGGTAACGAGTATTTGTTTACCAAATCCACTTGGCTACTTATATTTAAGAAAGCAGCGTGTGCACCACGTGCAAATGTGTAGATACAGTATACCACGATCAGAACTGCTGCTGTTGCTGTTACTGTTGTAACGCACTGTTGACTGCTACTGCGTTGTTGGCCTGCTGCTATTACCTACTCGTGCACGACACCACGCTGCTACTGATGCTCCACTGCTGCGGGCTGAGCTGACGAGTTGTAGCATACACAGACAGACGAGAGCGCGCGCTCCGCACCGCGGCCGAGTTTCGGCGCGCCGGGCTCAAGCTCACCTCTCATTGGCTGCTTCTCCTCACCAAGCTGCGTCCTTCTTCTCTATACTCTCTCTTTTGCTCACACTTCTCTCATAATATATGTTACCTACAGATGTATCTGTCTCTTTCTATCGTGCTTTTTTCAACGCACACGCATTTTTAGCCTGCTCTGCGCCTGCAACAGCAACAGCAGCGTCCCCCGGTCGAGGTGCGCGCGAGGGGTTGCGCGGCGCGTATGAGTACTTACCTGCGCGCGGGTATACATAACTATATCCTGCAGCGTGTTCTTATAAATGCAACGCTTGTCAGTGCTTCTCTCTCTTTTTTGAACTACAATCGGGACGTAGGTCTTCCGAGCGCGTATATTGCTGCATCCTCTTTGATGCACTCACTGCCGATATCTTCCTTCCTTCTTCATTTTTCACCCTACGCGCATCCGTGTAAGGGCTGGCTTTTTTTATCGGGGACAGACAAGATGAATGAGACTTCCTCAATGGGAGTCCTGTTGTTGTTGTCGCTTACATAAAAAAAAAAATATGAAAAATGCATTTGTTTTTTTTTTATCTCCGAATTGTTTTTATTTAAATTTTATTTTTGAAAAGTTTAAATGTGTAGGATTGCCGCGTTAGAATATCTGTTTTGAAGAAAGTTTTTATTTTAGATTTTTATGTGTTGCTATTAAAAAAATTTGACAAGTTTGTTATATTTTTCCATGAGCATCATTTTTTAAAACTTGACAAGTGATGTAGTATAACTATAATCTTTGGTAAAGGAGATAGTTTTATATATATTTAAAAATTTTTTAGATATACAAAATTTATCAAGCACAAAAATATATACGAGCACTCAAATCTATTACGACTTGTCTTAAATAAACCCGCAAGTCAATAGTTGTAATAAATAGTTCGACGAAAATATATATATAGGTACGTATAAGAAAAAAAAGAGAGCAAGAGAAAAGAAATAAAGACGTGACAGAATAAACACACTCAATATATTTCACGCAATAATAGAAATTTCTATTAATATATATGTACCTATACCAGTTCTCTCTATATCTCTCAGATGATATTTTCATATATTTTTGGACTTGCTGTAAGGCGCAGAGCATCTCCTCTTTCAACATGCCAGTACAGCATCCAAAAATGTTGCAGGTTTTTTACGAGCCTTCCAAAACTTTGCGCTCTCTAAAATTGATTTTTAATGGGGATCTCATTCCCGCTAATTTACTGCCACGCACACTACGAATCATTACGCAACATAGATTATCTCGTCCAATAACCCCGAAAAAAAAATTTTTATCCAAGCTCCTGGTTCATTCATCTATCATCCCTCAAATCCCGTCCCAAATATAAACTATATAAATCCACGCAACATAATCCAAAATCCATTTTTTAAACCGATCACTGCAAACAGTATGCATATATTGCACTTTCTCGCACGTGGGGTACCAAAACGGATCATAAAAAAATCCCTTCCTTCCCTAAATCCTCCTAAAGACAGACCATAAAACGCCGGAATACACACCACACTTCCGAAGAAAAGTATAAAGAGTCGAAAAAAAAAGAAGCGGTCTCGACTCCCTCAACTTTATTAACGACTGTGTTAGAGTTGTGGGGCACGTGTGTGGGTGTGTGTAGGTATTAGACATGTATCCCTTTAAATATAGAGATCCCCTAAGTCCCAAAACAGTCTAATATACTCTTGCTTGAGTCCATTGACTGCAAGAAAAAAAAGAAAGACAGAAAGCTAAGCTGTCTATGCTAACATATAAGAAGCTAAAAAAGAGACGAATGCCGTTTGTATGGTCCGCATCGTCGTGTTCGTATATATTTATATTCTTTCTCCTTCTTCTTTCATATATATTATAAAGGAGCATCAGCTGTTCGAATTACGTATTATCGTCGGACGAAAAGCCGACGACGGCAGATGTTCGGCAACCTGGTATACCTGGTGCGCACCTATACATGTGTTTGTAAGTAAACCTTCGCCTCTGTATGTTCATACATACATTCGATTCGCGCGCGCGCGCGTATGCTGCACTTTTGCTTTTGCCGCCCAGTAGTAGTAGCTTGTTGAAACAGCAGCAGCTTGTGTTTGCTTTGCACCGCGTGGCTCGTAGCAATTCTTTGGCTTGAAATAATTTTGCGTTTTCTGACACTACCTATATGGTAGTCGAGGGGTGCTCTCATGTGCTCGCTTGATATTTTGCTTTCGTTTATTATAAGCATGAATGAGCAGTGGAATTGGTATGAATTTGAGCTACTCCTAACATCTTAATCTAAGAGGGATTGTTTTAAAAAATTTTAATTAAGTTTCATTTATTTAATGTTACAATTACTGTTTTTTGTTTTATAAATGCACAAGTAACATAATTTTTCATTATTTTACAATTTACGTTAAAATATACGAATTACGTTTTGACTTTATTACGATGTACACCACCTGATGAATTATAATTTGTAAGTATATAAAAGAAAATATAAAAAAGTTTTCCAAATGTCAGCTGGTCAAATTTTCCGTTGGCTCAGTGAGAATTAAAAAAAAAAAAACTAGTTTCCTGAAAGCAATTGTAAGGGCGTAAATGCTCTTATACTGTATATAAAAGCAACAAGCAGTTGCCTATATAGTTTGCGGGGAAGGTGAAATTGAGAGGGCTGTATGGAGAGAACACTCACACATTATAAGCCCAAAATTAATGTGGCACGCGAATAAAAAGCATATTACGTAAAAAAATTTAAGCGTGAAAAGCGTCGATGCGACTTTTGGCGCTGAAAAATCTACACCTGCGTATTTCTCGACGAATTTATGTATATTTGCGCGAAAACAAGTTATAAAACTAAATGAGCCATATAATACAGATGCATAATATGTGACATATATAGAAAAGTGCTTATTAAAATTAATGTTATTGGAAAAATGTAATTTAAAAAAGAAGAAATAAAACAATTCAGCTGAATATCCAAAAGCAAATTTACAAGTACAAAATTCAGTTAGAAATAAAATGGTATGATATGTAGAACCAGACTTCTCGAAGAAAGCTTATAATATACACGAATACCAAGACTCTGTAGCAGCAACACAGTAGTATAGCAGCCCCCGTTCTTCCTCCCCGCGAATCTCAGCACTGAATTTGCATGAATGCCAAGGGAATGAGAAAGAGAGCTGTTGTCGCTATGAAAAAAAGTAGCTCTACCATGCACGGGGGCTCGTGTGCACATTAAGGGGTTGTAGAGCAGGCTGCCCCTCACCCATACCTATACAAAAACACACATACAGAAACAAAACGTTCTTGCGCGCAACATATACACACACACACACACACAAAGATCCTCGCTCGTGCAGTTGGCTGTCGCACGTGCAGTTCCCTCGAGCATAGCGAAGCAGCAGCTCTTGCATGCGCGCGGTGCACGACACCAGAGCAGGGAGGGACAGCTGTGGGGCAGCTGGCAGCGCGTGCCACCACCGCCGTCCGGACCTACGGGCTCATTCTCGCTCTCCTGCGCCAGCGACATGTATAACGCGTTATAATGCAAGTGAGAGAGAAAGAGAAAAAGAGAGAACCCGCTGCTGCTGCAGCAGCTCGAGCCGTCCGGTGGGCCCTTGCTTGCTTGCCTTGGAGCTCCAGCTCTCTCTTTCTTTCTTACGGCCTTATGTTCGTTTTTCTCTTTCTCTGTGCAAGCTTTTATACTGCAGGCTGGCAGCAGGGGTATATTTTGTACATGAAGAATTCCTGCCCGGCTATATAGTCTTCAGAGACATTTTTTTTATTCTTATCCAGTCGCGTTTATAGAGATGCTTTTGTAAAAAAATATAATAATTTAAAGTATTTTTATGCTACGAGTTGATAATATTTAAACACACGATTTTTTTTTTTTATAATTCTACATTGGTATTGTAAATTTATTATTTAACGTGAGTTAGCAAATACAAAGAATAATTTTTTTATTTATTTCTTTTTTTTTATTCATTTTTTTTTAGTTTTATTTTCATTTATTTATTTATTTATTTATTTATTTGTTTTTTAAGCAAAACTAAATTGTATTTAAATACAGCAGCGCAGCAAACCTCAAAATAATCATAAGAGTAGTAAAAAATAAAAAAAAAACTTTCACCACTCTGAATATATATATATACAAAGCACATAGCAGCACACACTCTTTCGAAGTACATCAGAAGTTGATTGACAACTCAAGCACATTCTCTTGCCTGCATTTGTATGTACCTATGTATTCACGCACGCCCAGCTTCAAAAGAACCTGAACTGCTCCTCTCCACAAGTATATAGGTACAGCATGTGTATATATAGGTATTATATATCGTGTGTTAGCGGTTAATTACACGGGCCGCCTATATATGCAGCAACAACCAGCATATGTATATCGACAATCGTACCTGTTGAATAATAGAATTGCATTTTCTACTGGACCCTTCCTAAAAGACCTTACATTTACTAATCATCGTGGAATCTTATAACAACTACTTGTTTAAATTTTCCTTTCAAAATTCAAACTAACATCATTACATGCAACTAGTTCTAGAGCAATTAACAGCAGCACTTATTGCTAAACATCTTACCCTTGTATATATACACAGTCAACAAAAACCTCAGCAAAGTAAAGCACAGAGAACCGATAGCGAAACAAACTACAAGCTATCCATAAAGGTATACCTGTATATTATAGCTCGAAAAGTAAGAAAGGAATTGAAGATCGCGTACTTATATGTAGGTACAGCGTGAAAGACGAGAAGCACGCGTCACTTTAGACTACCAAGCACACCTTGTACTTACCTACCCGCTAACGCTTGAGGGCTATAGCGAAAGAAAGAGAGAGGGATAAAAAATTGTAAAGTGTATACAAGAGATAGAGAGAGAGAGAAAGAGAATTGCGGTTTTCCATCCGGCTCTCGCGCGAACCGAACAGGAAATAGTCCTGGAGCATCCTCGAGGATACGAGTGTATATTATATGTACATACATACGAGTAGTAGGCTATTGGATTTCGTGATGCCGAGCGAGGAAGGAAGAGAGCGTATTATATATATATATATATATATATATATATA
>JAPYZE010000351.1:0-63601 GCA_030522805.1 Leptomastidea abnormis
GATATATACACACACATATATATATATATATATATATATATATATATATATAGATATATATATATATAGCACGCGTGTGTGTGCCTGACACAATAAAGGCGAGGGCCCCACGGTGGTCTTACGGTGTAGAGCGCCAGGGAAGAGAAAGAGATGATCCGGATTTACTTCGAGGAGGAACTACTCGCTCGGCAACGAGTGTAGCTTCTCTCTCTCTCTCTCTCTCTCTCTCTCTCTCTCTCTCTCTCTCTCGCTCCGCCCTCTTTAATTATCGTCAAGTTGTATTTCTTCAATCTCCTCGAAAATCCTGTGGGCCTCAAGGTAGAATAAGAGCCTGGGTCTCCTGCTCTTGAGCTTGGCTGCAAAGCGTTAATGAGTCACAACGAAGCTACAAATTTATATATCAATGTTCAATTAGCGCTCCATAATATCAAGTCTGTTGACTTGAGTAAGTTAAGGTGTAAATGGCAGGGGGAGAGAGGGGAAGGAGTAGGAGGAGGAGGAGGTGAGGGGTTCTTCGTTCGTAGTCGCCGAGGGTGGGTCTCAAAAAACCAAAGGAAGAAAAAAGGTAGACTGAGGGGGAGAAGGGGGGGGGAGGAATGAGGCGAGCAAGTATTAAAGTTGGCAGTGTAATTACGCGTGTCTCGCGTGCGAGTAATTGAGCGCGAGAACGCGTCAAAACTTGAGCATCTCTCTTTCTCTATTCCTTTATACCTTTTACATCTTTCTCGGTTCCCTATGATAAAGTGGGAGTAGGCAAATGCATCATTTTGATGCAAGCACCCATATGTTCCTCATACCGGCGTTTATTCTTGTGCTCGATAGCTTCTCTCTCTCTCTCTCTTTCTCTCTCTCTCTCTCTCTCTCTCTCTCTCTCTCTCTCTCTCTCTCTCTCTCTCTCTATCCTAGTGAGGTGTACTGGAAATGCTCGTCATCGAGTCTCTGAAATTCTGGCTGAAACTCTCCTCCTTTAACTCCTTCTGCTTCTATACCATCCAAAGCCGAGAGAGAAAGAGGGAGTTGGTTTATAGAGAGCAGATTGGCTGCTGTGTATGTGTGTGCTGTTTCTATGCCAGCACTCGCACCAGTCTCTCTCTCTCTCTCTCTCTTTCTCTCTGTGTACGTAGCGGCTGCATTGTGCGGCCAGATGTATTACGGGAGCTTAATTTCGAGCTAGACGCAACCGTCCTCGTCGTCGTCGTCGTCGTCGTCGTCATCATCGTAGTGGCTAAAAGGACGAGTGTCGAGCGGTTCAAGTTGCTTTTTCAATAGGCTTTCGGAAATGGGGAAGTTCGTAGCTGAAAAGCCGCTTGGTAATCATGCCACAAGGAAAAGTCCGCTATTGCGCTGTTGCAACCGAGCCACAACCACCAGATTAAATTGGCGACGCGGTCATTCATCCCTCTTATTCTTTTTATTCTTTTCTTAATTGATATTTCATACCAAGTATAAGCTCTCTACAGTCTATCTCGTCCATCTTCCTCTCATTTTTTTTTTTTTTTTCATTTATTTTCCGTCTATCTCCTCATTTTATATATTTTTCTTCTTTTTTTTCATTCTCAACAGTCACCGTTCAATTTACGATTCGATGTTAATAAAATCTTCGTCGATCAATTTTTTCTCCAACCTCTTTACTTTTCGTATACATATAAATATGGGCCGAAGCGCGAAGAGCTGCTGCATGCAGTAGCTAATTGTCACGCAAGTTCAATTATAAGGCGACGAACCGTAGTGGTAGCAGCCGTGGATTTCGGGAAGATTGCTTTTTACGCTCGATCAAATTCCGTGTCGAGCGAGCGCTCAACTACGCCTCTTTATCGCCTTATACTCTCTTCCCCCCCCCCTCCTCTCTCTATTTTACTCTCTTCACGTAAAAAGCTGGATTGGCGCGTCGATTATTGATCGTGGCTTTGAGATTTACGATAAACTTTGATTTTTGCCAGAGTATGTGTATGCGTGTAAGCATGTGTGGCTCTGAATCCACGTGAAAGCAAGTAAAAAGGAAGAAAAAAGGCAAAAGAGAAAAGTGGTGGAGAGTAAAAAGATGAGAAAAAGAAAATGAGAGTAAGAAGAGGAAGAAGCAAAAGGAAGGGAAGTAGAAAGATAGAAGAGGTGGTAGTAGTGGAGGAGAAGAGGGTTAAAGATCTGGCATTCTTGACCTGACCCTATACGCCGATGGGCAAGCAACGAGCGCGTAGCAGACATTCCCCCGGTTCCCTTGAGATTGCGATATCGTACGTGACTCGCAAATTCGATGTATAACATTGACTCCCTCTCTCTCTTTCTTTTTCGCTCTCTTTCTATCCACTCCCCCTTTTTTCCCCTTCATCTCTTTCTATTTCTCGTGCTCTAGGATCGCTAATGGACAGAATTAATCGCGATTGTTAACGTCAGCTTCGCTATACTCTCGCCCCCCTCTATCTCCCCCTCCTTCTCCTCACACTTTTCTCTTTCTCTCTCTCTCTCTCTCTCTCTCTCTCTCTCTCTCTCTCTCTCTCTCTCTCTATCTCTCTCTCTTCTTTGCAGGAGAGAAACGTGATGCGTAATCCAAGCGCCGTAATGACTCTTTAATCGATTTCTATGATTGCGCTTTGCGATTATTTCCTTTGACAGTAATTGCTATGCGAGTATCGCTTTTTGTAATTATTAATTAAATAAGAAAGAGAAACTTTTGAGTCCCAAACTTTTAATCTAATAATTCTCAGTCCTCTCCCCTATCCCAGGTGGATATTATATCCTATCTTACCTGGTTTTTAGTTGACGTAAATTTGTTACAACTTCTCACACACCCTTTACTGCCTCTTCATCCTCCAAAGTTGCTCAATTCAGTTACATTTATAAAAACATGCATTCATACTCAAGTTCCAAGTACCTTTTTTCAAAACAAAGAATGGAAGATGAAATAAAAGAAATCAGGAAAAATAATTAATTGTGTTTTTACATTCAAAAGTCCAACTCTTTGAATGATCAAGGAAAGAGGTGATAATTCGTAATCCTTGGTAAACTTTTTATACATCACAATCCAATTAAAGACAATTCGACACCTCTTGTTTCTTTATTATATAGCTTTGGAACCATAAATTTGCAGCTGGTGTACGACTAAAGATAAGAGTTGTGTGTGTGCGCGCGCGTGCGAGCCAAAGTAAGTCGTAGCATAAATACCTGACGTTCAGGTTGTTCCTTGGCCCAAGAGAAGCCGTGAACACAAACAATCGGGGAAGTAGAACGAAACTTGATACGAAATCCTATCGTGATTAATGATACTCCATACTTATCCGACGTTGGCTATCTCACCTTCTTCTCCTTCCCTACCCCCCTCTTCCTTGAATTTGCTCTCACCTCATCCCACCCTCTCTCTCTCTCTCTTTTACTTCCCAATTATTGCCCTTGAAGGAACCCTTGCTTGCTCACTACGTGTCATCTTGCGACCGCAACATCAAAAATCTTGTTTTACGACCAATAGCCAATACGTAATAATAATATGCATAATAATCACAGAGATACGAGAAATAAAACTAAAATTCAATATTAGTTATAATAATAATAATAATAATAATAATAATAATAATAATAATAATAATAATAACAATAAGAAGAATAATAATAAGAATAATATTGTATAAGAAAGGAAAAGAGACTGCAAAAAATATGAAAAACTTTAGCCATATACACGTCTCGAAGACATAGAGATCGCGTTTCCGGCCTTCCTCCACCCTCCTTTGCGTCCAACCTTTGCGTTTTGTGCACAGCAGGACTCTGGAGTTTTTCGCCATGAAGATGGTGGTGCGTGTTGTGTAGTGCACTTGAGGTGGTGGTGGTAGTAACGGCAACGGCAAGTTTGCCCTCACACCGCGGTGGGTCTCCCTCCCTCACTTTCTCTTCCCGGTGCTCCTTCTTGCTTTTGTAGAGAGAAGTTGTCGAAACTACCGTTTGCGCGGTACAGTATATCATTCCGGTGAGGATAAAAGCTTATCGCTTATCGCTAAAAAATATGGCAACCCGGTGACTCTGATGTTGCCGCAGCTACCTCGCACCTCTCTCTCTCTCTCTCTTTTTCATCCTTGTGTGCGCTCTTTTTTTAGTCCTACTAGCACATGCAAAATCTACCCAAATAATACATGAACGCCCTCGGAGAACAACCATTTGCCATCAAAGTATTTACTATTTCAATGCCTTGTTGTGCTTGCAATTTTTTTAATTTAGTATATAGATTAAGGATAGCCTAAAATTACTTTTTATATTTATTTTATCTATACTTACTATACTATACTTATATCTTTCTATAATATCTTTCTCTACGTGATTCGATTATTTTGTCTTTTTCTTTCATTTACGTAAGTAACAAAATTATTAGAGAAATCTTTCTTTCAGATACTTGTTTAATTGACAGTGGTTTTTTAAAATTTGAATTTCGAATTTTCTTGGTCAAGTAGATCAGCTTTTGAAATTAGAAATAAAAAGTTCAAAATATAATTTAAGTAATTAAGAGAGAAGAATGTTTAATCAATACTCATCTCTCGCCTTGGGCGTGATTTACGAATGGTCTGTAATCGGATTCGCGGAACGCGAAAAAAGAATCTAACTGGGTTACTTGAAAGGGGTGAGAGACTGATTTCTACGAGAAACCGTTTTCTCTCTCTCTCTCTCTGTCTTTCTCTTCTTCTCTCTTTTCATCTTCCTCACTCTTAGCTTTCGTCCTTGTGCTCCTAGATTTTCCCGCCAGGAGCTATAAAGCTCTCCTTCCCAAGCCGGCTCGGCTTTGCCTTTATTTCTCACGAGGGAAAGAATTCTCGAAGACGGATGCCTGACGGTTTTCTCGGAGCCCCAACTGAGGTGGAGAAGGAGGAGGAGGAGGAGGAGTGGCGTGAGGCGCCGCCAGTCCGCCAACCTCTTCAACTCGCCGACTAATTAATTACCGTTCATTAAGTACTTTAATATCGCGAGAATGAAATCCGTTATGTTGCTGGCTGCGTGCCACGTCTTGCCTCCCCCATCTTTATCTCTGTCTCCCCCCCCCCCCACCTTCTCACTCTCTCTTTCTCCCTCTCTATATGTCTCTCACACTAAGGACCTTTTCCTTTCTTCCCTTGATCTGACGAATTCAAAAGAGGACAATCGCATTATGCTCTCAAACGGTGGTAGCCGAATTCCGAGGACCATTAAATGGATTTGTTCCTGTGGAGACTTATCGCGATGTTCGAATTTTTCCTCGAAATCCGATCACCTACGTTTGAATTAGCACTAATTTTAATCCAGCTAAATATCTTAGCCAAGTATTAAAAACAAAAAAAAAAAAAAAAAAAAACATAAAAAGAAAAGGTTCTGGCACAGTCTTTCCCTATCAAGATGCCCATTATTTTTCCTCGGTTTTTCTCCATCTCTAACTCGCCAACACTTATATTCCGAGTCTCCATAGCGAATCAGCTTCATGGCTGAGCATTCAAATTTAAGATCGACTTGACGCATAGTGGGAAAAAGATTACCTTTGGCATTTAATTTAATTTAATTTGCTCACACACTTACCGACTTAACATGAGCTGAATATATACATTTATATATAATATTTATGTATGTATAAAACCATCAAGTAGTTTGGCATGGACATGTTGCGTGTATGTACCTGAAACAGAAAATGCCGAAGCAAAACGATTAAATGAAAAGGAAAACAGCGCGGACAGGTTGTTGAGGTGTCGGGAAGTCATGTCGGCGTAAAAATTGATAACGATATACATGTACGCGAGTGTACAGCTAAATATATAGTGTATGTGTGTGTATGTGTATACGTATAAATATATAAATATAAAGACAGAGGCAGGAGCAGTAGCAGAACTGGCAGCAAAAGCAGTGTCCCCAATTTGTTTATTATCGCTTACAAGCTGACACATGCACTGGCATATCATGCTCTTATAACGACGCGGATGTTTTCGCTCTCCCTCTCTTTCTCCCTCTTTATCTTTCTATATTATCTATTGATCTATCTATCTATTTATCTATCTATCTATCTATCTATCTCTCTTTCTCCTCTTCCGATCGCACCGAGATGAAATCATTAATAAAATATCGATGTTTCGCGACTGTATGTATGTAAGTAAGTAAGTATGTAGGTATGTTATAAGCAGATTTCGACTTGGCGTCCCTTTAAAAAACCCGTTTGGCCACACGACTCGGAATCGGTGCAACGACAGCAGCACTAGCAGCGGTAGTGGTGGTGGTGGCCTCCTCCTCCTCCTCCTCCTCTTCCTCGGCGTATCCTTCTTCCTCCGTCATTTTTTCGTCCCCCTTTTCCTCCTCGGGGCCCCTGACGTAACAGTTTTCGTATAAAGAGCCAAGCAGCGCAGAACCCGCTCAGCTGCTTTTGTAGTCTTTTTACCCCGGTAGTCTCTATCTCTCCCTCTCCCCCTCTTTCTCTATATATACATCTATGTCTCTCAGTGTGCACCATTTCGGCCACTCGCACGCGCACAATTTTTTATTTACAGAACAAGGTCGGCACGCGCTTGCATGCGTCTCCTTCTCCTCTTCTTCCTCCACCTTCATTCTTGCTTCTTAAGCTCGAGCGTATTTATTATGCGAGTCCCGGAGAAAATGAGGTACCTGTGCCCGTGCAACGGTATATATCTCCATGTGTGTGTGTGTAAAAGTGTGCATGTGTGGCTGCATTCACTAGATATGTAGAACAGAGACGTGACTCGTGGCTGTTTGCATGCGTATGTATAGAGACATGTATAGTCGTCCTCGTCGTCGTCGTGTCCATTCCAGGGCCGCATCGACGTATTTCCGTTCTACCCCGGCGTTTTGTCTGCCAGCGCACAATCTTTTGAACGCGTGTGCGTGCAGTGCGTGTGCGGCATCCACCCACCCATTCACCCGCCTACCTCGCGCTGTGTGTATGTATATGGTTTCACCTCTTTGTAAATATATTTATACGCAGATATATATATATATATATATATATATATATATATATATATATATATAAACATGAAATCGTGGTGGACCAATATTGCTATATATGCTACATCCTATACCCCGACACTACTCATGTACACCTTCGAATTGCCAGCCGATAAAAGTGTGTTGCCTGTTTTATTTCTATATCAATTTTCCAGCCAGCCACTTATATACTGCGCAACTGCTGCTGCTACTGATATTTTACAACAGCTACTCTCTATATGTCGCCTTAATAGCTCATCTGGAGAGTGTATCGCTACTCCTAAACCAATATTTACAGTCAATACTTGTCGACGAGATTTTTTAGTATAAGCTCTGATTAAGAACAGTCAACAAAAGGAGTTCTTTGTAAAACCTACATGATTGTTGTGGATTGTAAGATTAATTAGTGAGCAGTCCAAGGAAAATTTTTAAGATCAGGAAGAAGTGTAGGTGTACCTAGATATATTAAATTTTAAGATTGCGGAAATTTAATTTTTTCCATTTAATTAACAGATCAAAGAGATGTGAAACGTCAAGTGCAGTTTATGTGAATCTTTTTCTTATTTGCAGAGAAGCCTTATACGCACACGTAGGCATAGCGCAGTGATGCTCACGCGTGTCGAAAATTTCGCGAAATTGGAGGAAAAGGAAGAAGAAGAAGAAGAAGAAGAAGAAAAAGAAGAAGAAGAAGGGGGCTGGAGGGGTGGGGCAGCAGGTGTCAAGGCAACGGGTATTCGGAGTTGCGTTGATTTTACGCGCATCACAAGTAGTTGATGTGTTACATACGCACGTGGGGGAGGTAAAGAGAGGATAGATCTCGCTCTGTCTCGATGCATGTAGCACTGATTCGTGGTGCGAGAACGCTATATGTCTGCTGCTGGTCTATTCTCCTCTCTCTCTCTCTCGCGAGAACCTTCCGGCAACATGGGGCAACGCTCACGCCTAACGGGGTTATCATCGGAAACACTCATAACTCGGTCTCGCGTGACAGACCGATGTCCCGCAAAACAAGATCCACGAAAGCCTCTCTCTCTCTCTCTCTCTCTCTTTCCCCTGGTCTTCCGGTATCCATATTCATCGTCGTCTGTTCAAGCATCGCGGGAGGAAAAGGGTCTGGCGATGCCGATTCGACGGACACATTTCTCGCTCTCCTACACACACACACACACACACACACATACGCGCGCATCCACAACCACCTACCACGCATGTTTCAGCGCAGTTAAATCAATTGACATTAACGATGCCTAGCGTGCTGCTACCAATGCCGTCGCCTGCGATGTTACTACTACTGCCGCTGCTGCTGCTGTTGCTGCCATCAGTGCGCTGCAGCGGTGACAACGTTGCACTGCCGCGCTAATTTATAATTTTAGATGGTGAAGTTCGATATTGCGGACGGACACAGGCTGCCCCAGGTTCTCCTCTTTCTATATCTGTCTATCTCATTCTCGCGAATTCTCGAGAGTTTCAGCTTCTGCAGATATAGATATTGTTGTGTACGCGTGTATACCTATACATGTAGTATATACTGCTTTAAACTTTTACTTCTATTTCATCTCCCCGCCGCATGATTTTCCGTTTTTCTCGCCTACACGTATACCTGCCTCTGAACCTTTGGTATCAAATGCTTGCTTGCGTGTATACGCCCGATATATTATATACCTATAATATATATCTATACGTAATGTTTTTATCCTTTCCCTGTTTTCGCAATAGCATCACGTAATTGTTTTATGGGCTTATGAAAATTAAATCTGCATCGTAATAAATGAGCTCATTGATTATGCAAAACTTTAGGAAAGATATTATCATCGAGTCGAGGCTAATTATGTAATATTGAACAAACAAAAACAAATGTTTACAATAAAATTAATTATTATTTCTCGTTAAGAATTACTTGATATTTACTCTTAATCAGGATGAGTCTAGAATTGGTCGAGGTAAATTGGTTCTGCAGCGGCCGTATATTTGTTACTAATGAAAAGTATTCCGTATAATGAATGAATGAAGACAGTGCACTACTACTGGTGGAAGGTGGAACGATGAAAGAGCAGGAAATGCAGCAGCGAGGGGGGCGATGGGACGATGAGTGTGGGGTTAAAACGTATGATCCCTCGTTTTCCATATCTATTCAAAATACAATTTGGAGCGACTGATGGAAAGAAAACTTGCGGTACTTGGTCGACTTTAAAGTACTTGGCGTGCCAGCAACGCCTGCTACGCCCACCCGCCCGGCTCTATATACTACACTTTTGTTGTTGCTGCTGCTGCTGCTACTGCTGTGGGCCTGACTCCGAGCCCGTATTATCCTATATCAGCGTGTGCAAGTATATATACACGAGCGTCAGCAGTTCCACAACAATAGGCCATTCTCGACGATAAATTCGCTGGAGTAACGGACGATTACGATTCTCGCGCTTGCAAGAGAAAGAGAGAGAGAAAGAGAGAGTCCAACGACGTCGTTACAGCAGCATGACATTGCAGGACGGCTAAAATTAGCCATTCAGGACTTGAAAAAGTGCTCCCGAGAGAGAGAGAGAGAGAGAGAGAGAGAGAGAGAGAGAGAGAGTAAGTCGCGTGCTACTCGGTAGCTCCAAGTCGACTTTTCCCTCGTCTTCTTTGCACACCTAATGGACTGAAGTTTTTCAATTGCGGCGCGATCGAATCCCCCGTCCTTACCTCCTGCCGTTCTGATTATTATGCCAGATCCGCTGGACCACTGCTGGCCTTTATCGTCTTTCGAAACTGCATTACACTCCGGGAGCAGCAGCAGCCGGAGCTCGCCAAAGAATAATGGCTCAAACTTGCACGAGGCCTTTTTGTGTTGGGTATAGAAAAAGAGTGGGGAGGGGAGAAGAGGTTAATAGGGCTGGAAGCTTGCATATACATACACACACACACACACACACGCTCGTTGAAATTTATTGAGATTGTCAAGTCGACGTCGAATAAATAGCGAGAACCCCCCCCCCCTACATACTCCCCACTCCTTGCCTGTTTGCATTTCTGTAACTCTGGTAAATTGATGAGGGAAAAGTTTCTTGGGGGAGACAGAAAGATGCTTATTTGAAACTGCAAAAGCTTATCAGTGGGCGCTAAAAGCTGTAAATAAATAAGTAACGGTACAGAGAAATCGGAGAGAAAGAGATTGAGCAAGAGAGAGAGAGAGAGGAAGAGAGAGAGAAAAAAGAGCCAAGTCAGAGCTTTCTTAGGTCCCCGCAAGTGCAAACTGCTACGAGCGTGCATATACGCGGCTGGTAATCATCGAAGTACTGCGAAAAAAGACACGCGCGCACACGGACCACAAGTATGTAGCGCGGCAGCTGTGGTGGCAGCGACACCGGTGGAACTCTAAGTGAAAGAGGGAGAGAGAGAGAGACCAGCATGGAGAAAAAAGAGGATAGAGTATGAAGGGGAAGGGGTGCAGGGAGGAGAGAGAGAGAGAGAGAGAGAGAGAGAGAGAGAGAGAGAGTGCAAAAAAGGCCGCAATAAATTAATAACTTAAGCAGCCGCTATCAGCCAAGCGGTCTCGCTTGTCTAGCGCGTGCATAAGTCAAGGTGAAATACGCGCTAGGAGAGCCAGTCTGTGCTGTGTAGTGTGTACTATGTTACGGGGGGTGGAGAAGGAGAGGAGGAGGAGGAGGAGACGGAGGAAAAGAAAAAAACGGCATTCGTTCCCGTTTGGTCTGTGGGCGCCCGTTAAGGCGCCACATTCTCGCGTTCTCTGTCTCCAGCTCTTGCTCTCTCTCTCTCTCTCTCTCTCTTTCTCTCTCTTATTCGTATGTATGTATACTCTTGCACTCTTGCCTGCTCTTAGCCTAATCAAGATTCGTTAAGTCACGGCCAAGGGATCGCAGTTTCACCTCCGACCTCGATCCAAGCTGTGCTCTTTTGCTCTCTCTCTCTCTCTCTCTCTCTCTCTCTCTCTCTCGCTATCGCACCCGCTTATCTGCGCGTCGCGTGCAACAAAACTCCCACAAGACTGTCTCCTTCTTTAGCCCCTAACTCCTGCTCCATCTCCATAAAATGCCGCGGGCTGCGATTTTTTGCAGCTATAGAGTTGCAGCAGCTTTGACATCGTTACGGTCTCTCTTTCTCTCTCTCTCGAGATGGTGGGCGGTGTGGAAGGTCGCGAGTGCACGCACACTTCGAGAAATTGAAAAGAGAGAGAGAGAGCACACTTGGAAGTGCCCGCCCGCACGGTCATTTAAGATGCCAGTACTGTAGATGCTGGTGTGCTTCTTCGCGAGGAGCTCTCTTCCGCCCGGAAAACGACCCGAGGTAAAGTGTGAAAGGGTGAATCAGCCAGCGATTTTGTAAGCCGGTCGTTCTTATTCCTCCGGCATCTCACTTTTTCAAAGGATGCTTGCCGAGCTTTTTACTTGCTTATAAATCATGCAAACATTTTCAGCATTCTCAATTATCTTAAATCCAAGAACTATAGCACCATACCCTCCCAACTCATAGCAAGTATTGATTTGTTCAATATTTCAATAGAGCGATAATTTTTTTTTTTTTTTTTTAATACTATTCTCTCTTTTAAAAGACATTTATTTGAAAATGTTCTCAGATATTATTAATATTATTTTTTTTTCTGATACATGTATATAATCGAACACTAGCCTAATAATAATAATAATAATAATTTGGTAAGGACCTTTAATCTCGCTAGTTTAAAAATCAGCTAGACACATACATTTGATCAAATAGATTGAAAATAAATATAAAGCGTAGCATTGAAAAAACATTAAAGTGACTACTAGCATTGGAGAGATCTTGAAAGAAAGAAATAAATAAAAAAAGTATTCATTGAGCTTACAGCAGTAAATTGCTTGCATATATACACACAGAGACATGATACTTGCGAATCTCATCTCACTCCGTTCTCTTAAACATTAAACGAGTTTAGAATAGTACATACCGGGGTTCATGATGGAATTACTGGTGGTAAAGGAAGAGAAGTGAAGAGAAGAGGATAGGCTTGCAGGGGGAAGGGCAAGGGGGAGGGGAGCAGATGAGGAGCGAAGCAAGATATATCTCTTGTTTGCGCACGCGCCTCTCCTCAACTGCTCGAGTGCTTACATTACTGTATCATTACCGTCATCTGCAGTGTAAACGTCCTCGGCATACATCATTCTCGACGCGAGACAGGGAGGGAGGAAGGAAGGACCCACTCGAACGATACCACAAAAACAAGACCGTTTAATAAGATGTCCCGATCTCTATACTTTTGCTCAACGAACACCTGCCTCCTTCAGCTTCTCTCTCTCTCTCTCTCTCTCTCTCTTTCTCTCTCTTTCTTTTATTATCTTTTCGTCAACTTGACGCCCACCTTCTATAACTATAGCTGTGAACCCAACGCTGCTCGTAACATTATAGTATTTTTTATTTTTTAAATTTTCATAATACAATCAAACATTTTTCTTTGCCATAGCATAAATCGACAAAAGTTCAAAGTTCAAATAAATGTTCTATTAAAATGTAATATCTATACTACCGTTAGTGGTACTTGAAAAAGTCCACCAAGATGAGCGAATTAAAAGGTGTGAGTACATATACATATATGTAAGGTAAAATATATATATATAATCTTGGGGAAATGATATACGAGAGAGCCCGGTGGGAATCGGCGAAAAGCTAAGAAAATCACTTGAATTCAAGAATGATTCGTGCGGCCATAAAAGACGGAGCAGGCCCTTCGTCTTCTGGCTCTTTTTTTTCCCTCTCTCTCTCTCTCTCTCTTTCTCTCTATCCCTCGAAACCGACCCGTCCCATCCTGAGAATTATTTCTCCCTGGCGCGAGATCGAGCGAGTTCTCTCTTTTTCTCTACTCGGTGTGAAACGACGAGCAGAGGAAAAGTCATAGACTCTCTCAGCCGTCTCGGCTTTTTTATACAAGAGAAGCCGGCGGCCCACGCGCAGCCACGATAATACCGCGAGAGAGCGAAAACTTCGCCTCCCATGGATCGATGACGTGAATTTGCATTTCCAGCGGGTGTGTATATATACGTATACGTATACATGGAGAAGAAGAGAGCTGGAAAAAGTTTCAGGAAGCCTCAACTCCCCCTCCCCCTCCCCAGCGCGTTCTAGCCGTGGTCTTTACGGCTTTGCCGTGTGCCGGCGATTCCGCCGCGTGGCCGAGGCCGAGAGAGCTTCGGCTTCATTTTGGAAAAGCCCTAGCGAATGGATATTTTATTGCGATCTTGATATCTTGCCGTACAATTTTCCAACGAGTCGATATTTCACGCTAGCTTACGCGCATCGAGTCTTGCCGCCCCTCTGGCAACATCTGCTTTTAATATTATGAGCTCTCTGATACATACACACATTTTTTGCTAGGATAATAATTTACAGAAATGAATAGGTATTACCAGGACTGCATAAAAAATCGAGCTTTTTATTTTATTAATACACTCGTCTTACATTTTACTATATACATATTTATATATAGATATATAAGTAGGTATAGATGTATAATTAACAAAGTTAAGATAGCATAACATGAAAATATAGCATAACATAAGTTCTATTTTATTTGGGACGTAAGCGTTTTCTATTAGATACACCCGCCGGAAATTTATCTAGCTCTCGTTTATCCCAGCTGCTTCTCGCACTGAAGCAGCCTCTCAGTTGATTATCAAGAACAATGGCCGTTGCAAGCGCTTCTTCCAGGTTTTTGGGTTGACAGGCAGCAAGGTGCAGCTCAAGCTCGGAGCTCCGGAGCCCACGACGAAAGCTCGCGAGCGCGGCCTCTTGCAGTAGCCGCATGTTTTCCGAAACATTTTGACTCTGCTGGTAGATGCAGCTCAGCTGGGTAACGAGCCTGTCGAGTCGCAGTCCAAACTCCTCAACGGCTTCCTTGGGCCGCTGTCGGATGCTCCTCATCTGCTCCAGCAGCGCAGCCTCGGCACCGAGTCCAGAGAAGTAAGCGCGCAGCTGATCGAGCAGCTCCTCAACACTGGCAAATCGGTGCAGCCGGTGACTGAGGAGGGCCCGGGCACGCCGGCGCAACTTCGCTCCGAGACCGAGTAACAGGCCTCGCTCTTCGCTTGCAGGCAACCGTGAGCTCACGTAGCGCACCGTTGCTACGAAGCGCTCAAGCTCGTGCGGACTCCCGTCGAAATCCGGCACGAGCGATAGCCAGGCCCGCAGCTCCGAACCCGATGATCCAGCTTGCCCGGCTAGGAGAGCTCGACTCGATTGCTTCTGCTCCTCCTCCTCCTCCGGGACTGTCGACGCCACTTCCCAGATCCCACTTTGGCCCTGTTGGCCCGCAGGAGGCTTCTTTTTCTTCTTCTTCTTGTACTGTCTTTCCATTGCTCGTGCAGGGACGAGGAGAGAAGAGAACCAGGTCAGCGCATGTGCAAGAGGCAGCTCTTTCCGTATACAGGACAATCTTTCTCGGCCCTGGGAATATTGCGGCTAAATATTTACCAGCAGAGAATTTCGTCGTTCTATCACACGTCGTCCATCGTGATTTACGTCGCAATTTCTAATCTTTCTTGTCCATTCTCTGTGCTCGTGCTCATCCTCCTTCTCCTCTCCTACACGGCTGCTTTCAACTCTTTTTTTTTTTTATTCCGCTGACGAGACCCTCGCCTCTTTCGAAAGTAGAAACATCTTCATATTGTCTGGATATTTAAAAAAAATTTTTAATGATAAACACTCGTTTTAGAAGGTATACACACTTTTTATAAACAAGATGCAAAATATCAAATTTGTATCTTCATGCAATTAATTATATTCAATATTATGACGAGCAATACTAATTTTACGATTGAATAATATAATAAAAAATAAAAACGGAAGAAATAAAGTCAATTGAAACATTTTTTAGGTTTAGCAACAATAAATGTTTGTTTTGAAAGAGCAGCTGAGAATATACTGAATTATTTTCAGTTCCTACATACAGATAGAAAAAAATAATAATAAAAAGACAGATTTATATTTCATGCCAGTAAAACTGTAAGTAGACCAAAGTACTACAAATATAATGCAAACATTAAAAAAACGTGGAGCTTTGAAAATGCTTCTAAGCTCAATAAGTAGAGCTCATAAAAAAGAGCGAGGGAGAGGACGACAGACACTCGGAGGCTCGGGCAAGCAAAGTTGATGCGATTTAGCTGGTTATTATAGAACTGTTGGAAGGAGCAGCGACAACAGAGAAAAGCTAAGAGAGAGGATGAGAGAGAAAGAGAGAGAGAGAGAGAGAGAGAGTAAGTAAGGAGACAACAAACGTCAAGTCGTCAGCGGGGAGTCTCGCTACTTCCAGCTCCACTCTACGTATAACTGCGTTTAGTAAACACAACAGCAGTAAGTTACATCGTGCGGCAAA
Organism: Leptomastidea abnormis; assembly: GCA_030522805.1. NCBI lineage: Eukaryota > Metazoa > Arthropoda > Insecta > Hymenoptera > Encyrtidae > Leptomastidea > Leptomastidea abnormis. Next base: position 15,269 of record JAPYZE010000351.1, read on the forward strand.
CGACTCCTGTGACAAAACAAAGTTTGATACGAGTATACGAGGCAACACACACCCCGCTGTTTCGCGGTTACCCCCGACTACAGTCTACCAGCTGTAGCAGTAGTAGTAGTAGTAGTAGCAGCGCCTCGGCATTGCCATCCCCCCTCTCTCTCTCCCTTACTCTCTCCCTTCTCTCCGTGAGAGCCCTCCTGTTTACCCGGAAAAGCAATTACGTTCTTACCCTGCTACCACCTCACTCTCATTCTCTCTCTCTCTCTCTCTCTTTCTGACTTACGTGGCAGCGGCGTCTCCTTACCCTGACGTCGCAGCATCGCTCGACGTCGTCCCAGAATCGCTTAAGCTACCTCTACACCGGCGTCGGCATGCAAGCCACCCCTCATCCTCCTTCTCACCCCATTTCTCCTCTACCATCCACGACCCACTCCGTGGTCCACTCTACTTTAGAGGGCTCCCTTTCCCCTCGGATTTTCCTCGCTTTAATCTAATTCTTTCTTGCACTCGGTCCACCTCTGTCGCGTAATTAGCACGTGCCCCGGCCCACACACACGTACACACTCACACATACTTACACATGCACACATCTATACACACTTAGAGGCTACAAGTGACACGCGGAAATGCCGCTAGACGCTGGAATTTAACTATTCTCGTTTTTCTTCTTGGTAAATTAAACGAAAAATTAGCGAGACTCGGACAATTTTGATAAGTACCTGCAAGCCGGCTTATAATTCAGCAGGTGAGAAAGAATTCATAAGTTTAATTTTATTTTTTTTTTTTTTACATTTCAAAGAATTTTTATAAAAATATCGCGATGATCTTTTTCCTACTTATTTTTGGTATTGCAATTTTGTAAATTAAAATTTATTTTAAGGAGGTTTATGCACTTGTTTTCTAATTTTTCAAGTTTTGTAAATTGCAAAATTTAATTCTACTTTGAAATTAATTAAGATCATGCAAAGGTCAATATAATGTAATTAAATTAATTATTGATTGTGTTAAATAAGATATTTAAACATTAGAGATAGTTAAAATGTGAAGTTGTTTCAATTTTTTCTTGAATTTCAAATTTTTTTTGATTAACAGTTTTATAAAAATTTATTTATATAATTTTTTTTTTCATTAAATTTCAAAAAAAAAAAAATGAAATGAAATGATATAATAAATTGTTAAGATAAATGGAAAAAAATAGAGATGAATAATCTCAGTACAGAAACAGTTCTGCAAAGCCCCAAGCACCGTTTGATCTTGAAATAAGTATTTCTTTGAGTGTATAGAGTCAAAAGAATTGGATGGTAAGGTGAATGAGCGTCAAGTGTTACCGTCTCGCAAGCTCGCGCACGAGTGATTTTTACAGAGAAAAATCTGAGAGGTGAATAGTAAGATAAGAGGAGGTAAAAGAGGGTGCGTGCGACAAAGACGCGACCGGAGTCTTTTGGTGTCAATCAAAGCTGACAGGGGCAAGTGCCAGAAGCAAGAGCGTAGTGGAAAGAGACGACGACTACTGCGCAAGAAAATAGCGTAAGCTTGCTGTCTCAGGTACAAAATCGGTTCAACTTTTGTGGAGGTGCTTTTTCCGTTTTTCGCATCTCCACGCGTGTCCCGTAGCTCCGTGTACACGCAAAGAGCTTTGCCGGTTAACACCATGAGAAGAGGATTATCGAACTATCTGCTGCTACTGCTGTTGTCGGCGCTCGGCTTGACTGTCCGTCTCTTTGTCAATATGAATATCATCCAACACGACTCTCTCTCTCTTCCTCTCTGCTCCTCTTTCTCCCGTTAAATCAAGCAGACTAGTGAATTTCTGATAATCAGTAACTAGAAAGCATGTATGACGCCTGCGCACAGGCTTTCCTCTACTCTTATGCATGCTTGCGTGCATATACTCATCGCTGAGAGGTAGATAGGTAGACAAGCAGGCAGCCAGTCCAGGCGATTGAAGAGAGAGAGAGAGAGAGAGAGAGAGAGAGAGAGAGAGAGAGACAGAGTCCCACATAACGGACGAGCACTGAACGGTGTAATCGGTTCGAGAGCGCGAGCGAGCTGTGTCGGTAATTTAGTAGCGCGCCCGAGTAAAGAGCCGCTAAACGCATGATTGCGTCGGTGGCGCTCTTTCCTCCCTTCACTCCCTCTCTCCCCTCATTTCTCTCTCTTTCTCTCAATTCTACCCTTTCTCTTTTCCTCGCAGCTTTGCTGTCTCTCTTTCTCTCTCTTACTCTTTTAGCGAGCGCTGCATCGGGTTAGTGAGTGAAAGAGAAAGAGCAAAAGACCGCGATAGTGCGCACAAAGATGATTATAATGGCCGGGAAGCGGACAGCAGGACACACACACACACACACGCACACACTAGTTCTATGTAAGAGTAGGAGAGTGAGAAGTAAAGAGGGGGTAGATGAGCCATCATTATCGAAATAATTGAGCTTCACCTATATCTACTTCATCTTTCGCTCTTCATATTTCAGCCCCGGCTCGACGTGTCCGTCGAAATCCGCCTGCTGTGACCGTGATATACATGGATAACACTGGCGAAAAGTCCATATTTTGATCCCATAATAAACCACGTAAAGGAAATTTAAAAAAAAAATTTTTTATTTTTCTCTTCAGTATTTTTGTGCATAAAATGCAAATTTTATAGTAAAACAACTACAGTGTTTAAAAAAATTCTTACGTTATTTCTTATGGAGTATTGCGTATTTGATATATTGATTATTTATTATTTTTGTATTCGATTGCAAAATAGCCTCTCATTTTGGGGTATTTTCACTACTAGCAGATTAAGGTAAGGTTTTTTTGGTCATATTATTGTGTTTGTAAATGTTGGCCTCTGCAAAATACACTATAAAGAAAAATTTTGTCCGTATTCGAAATTCGTAATATAGGCCCGGCATAAGCCTGGGCCGTGCAATATCGACTTCTCGTCAGTATCACCCACATACTCCTATGCATGCATGCGTACATACATGCACGATGCTAGAACATCGAGAGCTCTCGTTCGCGCACATAACTTTCCTTCACTCTTTCTCTCTTTCTCTCTTTCTATCTCTATCTCACTTGTTTCTCGTCACCTGCTTTTTATCTCCTTTCTTTTCGTCTGGCCACTCCCGTCACGCATATCAGACTTTATTTAGAACGAGAGCTTATCATTTTGCGTTAATAAATGCGCAACCGGACCAAAGGAGAGAAAGAGAAAGAGTAAGAGAGAAAGGCTAGAAATATTAAAAGCACGACGCCACTACTACCCGCGTGTGTACGCACCCGTGTACGACTAAAATAAACCGATTAACGGTTAGATGAGACTGACGACATTAATTCAGGATATATTTCCGTAACAGTAAAAGCTTGAAGACTCAAGCATGCGCTGTAATTGTCACGAGTTTTAATATCATATCGTATCGTAGTATCGTATACATGTTTTATTCTGTTTATGAATATATAAACACTTACTCCTGACTGATCGGATAAAAAAAAAAGAAAAAAAAACACATTTATAAAATCGATAAATCAATTTGTTTCAATCGCGAACAAAAGTGAAAAACAATTATTCACGAGTTAGGCATACACATATATACATTTAATTTATCTGATACTCTGCAATATTAATTATAACGTATTACTGCAAATTAAATGAATATCGAGTTGTATATACCGGCAGCATATAACGCTGAATATTTTGAAAATCTATATGACGATAAGAATAATTTTCAGGGTAAATAAGCAGGCGTCATTTAATAGATCCCTGGGCTCTCGGTCTCTCGGCAGTGTTGGTGGTGGTGGTAATGGTAATGGTAGAAGTAGTGGAGTAAAAAAAAGGTATGCAGCAAGCAAAAAGTGAAAAACAATATTATTATATTATGCTTAAAATTTCAATCATCCCGCTCTATTTATAGCATGTACATTTAATTCTTGATGGCCTGATTAATTACAAAGTAGGCGAGCATTTGCATTTAGCCATGTTATTGCAAATCGAAGATAAACGATAAAAAAGAGAGAAACGAGATGTGTGTGTAATGCTATCCTCAGATTTTTTTCTAGGATTAAGTACGTGCAAATTTACATGTCCGTAAACGAACATATGCGTGTATGTCTACTTGTATGTATAAATGTTAGTGTATATTTGTAAGCAAGTTCCTTGCTTACATTCCCGGATGCCACATTCCCGCGGTTCACTTATGTAAGTCGTGTGTATGTGTGTGCGTGCGAGAGACAGAGAAAGAGAGAGAGAGAGAGAGAGAGAGAAAGAGAGCAGCACTAGCACCAGCTTCAGCTCCAGCGCCCCCACTAGCGCACATATTACTATCCAGTACAGAGGCGGTAAAACTGGATCAAGTCGTATTATCGCAAAATTAACTAGTCTACCCTGCCCCCCCTTTTCTTCCCCTCCTCTTCCTCCTTCAGCTCAGGCCAGCTAGCTTTCTCGCGGATAAGAGGAGCCGTGTGCGCGGCTTGCTTTTGCGTTAATAAAACGCGTGCGTACGCCTTTACTGCACACGCGCGCGCACTCGCTCGCTCGTTCATTCGTTCGTTCTTTCGCATAAAAGTGTGTGCGCATAAACAAACGTAAGTACACGTGTCAAGCCGCTGCTGGTTTTATGCGCAGCAATAAGCAACCTCCTCTTGTACTTTGTCGCCACCTCTCTTTCCCTCCCTCTCTTTTTCTCGCTTTCGACACTTGACTTTTCTATTCCTGCACCCGCAACTTTCGTGAGAATCGAATTAAAATAAGATCTTGCCCGTGTTCGCTTGCAAACTACGTGCATACAGATGTATGTAATATGTATATACATAGGACTGCGCGTGAAACGATATACTATATACCTATATAGCCGAGTAAGTGAGATAGAAAGAGAGAAAGAGAGACCAGCTGAGGGTCGCAGTTTTGCGGGCAAGAAACGACCCACGTTCACTCCTAACCGCGCACTCCCTCTCTATCTCTCTCTCTCTCTCTCTGTTTTCCCCTACATCTACCTCTCTACCATACCTCTCTCTTTTCCTCGCAGTTGCCAGTGGGAAGGACGTCCAACGGTAAACTCGCTGCCGGACAAGCGCACCGCGGTCCTTTATACGGTAGCCACTTAAGCCTCGCTGCTGCAAAGGCGTCCCATTCATTTTCACGAGACTTGCGCGAGCGATACGTTCTGCATTAACGTAATTTATGCCTGGCTGTTATACCAGTACCAGCACTCCCTCCCTATTCTCTCTCTCTCTCTCTCTCTCTCTCTCTCTCTCTCTCTCTCGCTCTTGCAAACAAACGTACAATTATTCCAAGAGCTTACCTCCTCCTCCTCCTCCTCCTCCACACCAACACCGATACCTTTATTTTTCTCTTTTAATTCTTTTATACCCTCTTTTCTTTTTGTACCAAGCCTGGCTTTCTCGCACTCTTATCTTCATTTACTGATTCATCAACTTCATGCCACAAAATCCAAATGTCACGCGAAACTTTTTTTTTCAACTGTCAGCTACTCGGTTACCCGTAGATCCGCGGTGCGTGCTAACCGCGAACGGCCACACATCAAACGGTTTTCGTCAAACGTTATTTTTTTATTTTTTTATTTTTTTATTATTTAACTTTTTTCATTTTATCTTTATTTTTATTGCGTTTGCACGAAAAATTTCAATTTGCCGTCGAATGGATTTTTTAATTTACACGAAGTGAAGCGCTTGTTACGTAAATTTAAATTAAATTATTTTGCACAGTTACAGGTCAACCGTGAAATTTTATCGCGATCAGGTCAGATTACAGTCAAAAATTTCAAATAAAAATGAGTCATCGTTACTTAAAATTACGTTATTTAAAGTAATAGTTGGTAGACGATAAAATTATAGTTACAGACTACTTGTAATATTATTTGCATACCAATAAAATATTTCACTTTTAATAATCGCATAACGTCGCGTTATTCAAAGCAGATAACAAGTAGCTAGAACGCCAGTAATTACCCAACGTATATCCAGGAATCATCATGAAGTCGAGTACATCTAGTCTGTGATTTATATGCGACAGCTACGCGGAATAATATAGTAAGAAAAGAATAAAGAGTGATAAAAGTCTAGTATGAGCCCGGTGGCTTCGGATATAAACGAGAGAAAAAGAGAGAGAGTATAACCAAAATGTCCAGAAGTTGGAAAAAGTTAAAGAAGAGGAGATAAGTAGTTGGACGTGCTATAGATTCGCTGTACTACTGCGGCAAAGGAAGATTCGCGATGGCGCACGTGCGGCGAAATGGGAAAGGGCGAATGAAAGAGGTGTGCGGATAGATAGAGCGAGTGAAAGAGAAGAGGTGGAGGAGGAGGAGGCGGGGGAGGTGGAAAAGTACAGCAGAGATCGCGGTAGCTGGCAGCATTGGAAGTATAGCGCGTCGAATGCGTGAAGAGTGTGCATTTATTATCCCGGTGTAATTTAAAATTACCGCTGTAACAGATGAGTACAGGAGGGGAAGGGGGAAAGGGGGTGGCACAGAGTCGGACTCACGTTTTCTGGCTCCTGTTCTCGCGCCAACACTCTAGCAGCCCTCCAGCCAAGTCCTATCTCTCTCTCTCTCTCTCTCTCTCTCTCTCTACTCTGCTCTACTGTAATCTGGTACTGCGGCCACATTCGCCTCCTGCAAATTCCCATCGTTTCAGAAGTTAACCGAGACCACGCCATTTTCGGTATTCTTCTCTTTCTCTCTCTCTCTCTCTCTCTCTCACACACACAAACTCTTGCGCACTCCAAAGTACAGTAGGAGAAAGAGTGAGAGAGAGAGAGAGAGAGAGAAAGAGTCGACAGTAGGATGTTGTGCGAATCTAACGGTATCAAGAGTACCATGTCCTCCTCCTCCTCTTCCTCCGCCTTCTACTTTGCCGCCCTGACTCCTTGAAACCATTGCGTCTTACCCTTGCGGCGCAGAAATACATGCACACGTAATACACATACACAGTAATATACCACAGAGGCCGCGACTACGCGACCGCGTAATTGTCGCAGCGGCCTTAGCAAACGCCTTAAGAGAAACGCCACTACCGCGCGAGCCGTTAGCTTTTGTCTCGCCTTTACTCCCCCCCCCCTCTCAACTCTGCTCCTTCCTCATTACTTAACCTGCTACACTTTTCCCGAGAGTCCAAGCTTGTGAGTAGCACTGTCCTCGCCATCGGGGACGGACGAAATCGTTGTCGCAACATTTTGCACTCTGCTTGCTCAAGCCACCACAGTATGGGAAATGGATAACACGCGCAACATCAACGTTATACCCCGAGCTTTTTGTGCCTCGTCTTAATCGGCTCGATTCGCCGCAGGCTCTACTTATAGCCAAGGCTAATGCTGAGCCGCGCTGTTTCGGCCCACGCTGATCTTTCTTTTACAAAAAGATCCACTAGCTAACTACTTGGCTGGACTCGCTCGATTTATTCTTTTGGTATATTTTCCTTTTACTTTCCCAACCATTTCGTGTAAACTTTGGCTTTTCAAGAGTTTTTCAAGAAAAAAAAAGATGTACTTTTATATACAAACTTGTAACAACTTGAAAAGTTTTTTTTTTATCTTTAAATAACTACTGATTTGATGATAATAGTAAAATATTTGAATGTCCGTTCTCATACTATTTTTTGCTATCGAATTTTTTTTTTTGCCTCGATAAACGCAAACTAAAAAAATCGAAGCCCTATTCTGTGTAGTAAAAGAATTATTTGACTTCATTACCTACTTCTCTTCTTAATGCAGACTAAGAAAAGTTTGTAAAAGAAAAAAAAAGCATTTGGCGAAAAAGAAGAAATCAAAGAAAAGAAAAAGAAAACAAAAGTAGAAGAGAAAGTAGCAAAGAGTGAGGAGGATTAAAGTGTCCAGGATAAAAGCGATTCCATAACAAACGCCTCGAGGTACAAAAGCTCCCGAAAACAGAAGTAGAAGAAGTAGAAGAAGAAGAAAAAGAAAAAGAAAAAAAAATGAAAGTCAGGTTGAGGAGGTGGGAGAGAAACAGAAAGGGTTATAGGAAAGTAAGAGAAAGTGCAGGGACGTACGTGAGCTTGGTCAGGAGAAGAGAGGGTTGAGAGGGTGGTGTAGAGCACCAAGGGAGCGCCAAGAGAGGGAGAGAGAGAGAGAGAGAGAAAGAAAAGAGAAAACGAGCCAGGGAGAAGAAGGACTTTCCGTTAGTCCGTAATTTTCGGCTCGGGCGTTTACGTTGGCGCTGACTCTCAGCGGAAGATGAATGCGCTTCCCCCACACGCTAGTGCGGGTACCCTTGCTCCCCCCCTCTCTCTCTCTCTCTCTCTCTCTCTCTCTTTCTCTCACTCTCGCATCATCTTCTCTTATTCAGACCGTGATGCGCCCCACTTTATGCAAGACCCCATGCTTGCGTTTACGCGCTCTGCCAGGAAGGATTCCATTAGTAGTGCCATTTGAATATTTGGAAAGCTCGCGTCCAGCAGTAGCAGCAGCAGCAGTAGCATCCCACTACTCGCTTTTGTTCTTTTCTACCATCAGCATCACCAACCTATCAAACCCTCCGTCCAAAGAGGAGTTGGAGTGCAGCACCGTAACATAGTGCCGCGCGTCACTTCCACGCCTTTCTCAGATTCCTTTTCGTCGTTGCCACCACCGACATCATCGTACCGAGCTTGCGGTGAAGCTTACGCACTTGCCCACCGCCTCCCTACTCTCTGTCGCCTTTAATTTTACCTTTTTTCTCTTTCCAATCTCTCCTACTTTCTTTCTTACTATTTTCTACTGCTTTCCAACGACTTCTCGACTTTTCCTCCAACTCCCTTTATTTCCTCGCAAGCTGTGCAAATAAATGCACTCAGCCACATACGACTCCCGCGAGGTGCTTTGGACAAAGCGTAGAAAAGTCGACTATTACACCAGCTTGCCATTACACACACACACTCACACACGCAAATACACACCCGCGCGTGACGAGGAAAAAAAAGGAACTTACGAAAAAAATACTTCACTCTTTTCCTAGTTGAGTTGTGACGTAAACTTTGCTTGAAATTGTCTCAAAGCAAAGAGACCGAGAAAAAGACAGAGGTAAAGAAAGAGAAAAAGGGAGTCAGAGAATTAAAAAAAAAGAGTTATCGTAGTCAGAGTGGACAGGCGAGAAGGATAGAATTTTCTTTCATGCTGGGTTCAACTTAATTAAAATACAACAAACTATTTGCGGCACACCAGAAGAAAAAGTACAGCTTTTCTCTCTTCGATTTTCTTCTTTTTCTTCTTCTTCTTCTTTTTTTCTTCTCGGAGCTTCTAGCAACAATAAAGAGAAAGGCAGAGAGAGAGAGAAAGAGAAGAAAAAGAAGAAAGAGAGAAAGATGCATGTATTATTCTGAATTAAAAAGAAAAGGATAAGGGTGAAAGTTAAGCGTCGGGGCGCATGTGCGAGATTCAAGTCGCTCTCGCTTTAGCCAAGCACACACGTAAGTCCAGTGGATAAAAGAGAAGCGTCATGCGTCTTCGTAAAAGCTGACTTTTCCACGCTCTGAAATTCATACCCCAAGCGCCGTTTCTACTTCTAGCTTTTTCTTCTTCTTTTTTTTCTTCTTCGTCTTTACATGTCCATCCTGACTTTCTACGTGGTAAAAAAGGAACAGCGACAGGATCTTTCGCAAATCTCAAAATGTGATATTTAAATAAGATTTCAATCACATTAGTAAAAAAATCGTGATAATATTAATAGTTAAGCTTAAAATTGCAGTTAAAAATTTATGGCATGTTTTTGCCTCTGATTTTGAGATGGAACTCTTGCCCCGAATCTAAAATTGCACTTTTGCCTTCAATTTCATGATGGAACTCTTTTACCTCTAAAATTCTATGGAACGTTCTTGCCCTAAGCCGACGATATACTCTCAAACTTCATTTTTAAATTTTACAGAATTTTTGAAAAAATTTTCGATTTTTTACAGAAAATTAATGATATCAATAAACATAAAAATTAAAAGAAAATATAAATATTATTAAAGTGGTATTAAACCATATTTTGATAATCTTAAAATCTTTTTGGTCTCAACAGTCGTAAAATTATAAAAAATAATAGTGTCAAATATGCAGATGATACGCGCCGAGTTCATTATAATTTAACAACTAATCTCATTAAAGTTAATGCAAATAGAGGGTGCGAAATAATATTATTTTTCATTTGGCTTGCTTGTGCATGAGTATGTGTTTACGGTCGTAAAAACAAACATAAGAAAATATAAAAAAGAAATCAAGTGGCAAAGAAAAATAAAAGCAAAAGAAAAAAAAACTGAAAGCTCGTGTGTGCTTACGCAACTCACATAAAATCCCGAGCATTAATGTCAAGCTTCCGCTTTTTTTCTCTTTCTTTTTCTCTCTTTTTCATAGAACGGACGACAACGAAGACAAGTGTGGCTTTGACCGATTATAAAGCCAAATGAGCCGTTGTTTGGGGACGAGCTAAAAAGATGAGTTTGCAAATAATTTCAAGTTTCAACTCGATGATGCTAAGCCTGTGCATATATGTTTCTTTTCATCCCTTCATCTCTGTAGTTCTCTCCCTCACTTTGTTTGCGGTCTGTTTTCGAATAACTTCCCGTGTGTGCTTTGTAATCTCTATGTGTGTCGTGGTAGATGTAGGGAGGGAAAGAGGGAGAGAGATGGAAGGGAAGAGCTGATCGCTGATTATTAACGTTCCGTAAATCCGATCTATTAAAGTTCCTCTGGCTTCAAAGTTAACCGAAACTTGCCTCAAAGTCGTATAACGAGTAGCCCAATTTAACAGGTTATTGCAATTCGCGATTCTTCATGCAAACACATATATACTTTATTGTCAACTTTCGCTTTGAATTACCGCAAAATTTTCCAACTAAACTTTACGATTTTTTTTCAAATTTATGTCGAATAAAAAACTTTATTCTTTAATAAAGTTTCGCGAAATATAACGAACAACTATAGCTGCTAATTAAAAACCAAACATTTCATTCATCTAATGAGAGCAACTCTCAGCTCTTGAACATTCATAAAATTAAAACTTGAAATTCTAATTAATGACATTGTTAATTTAGGAAATTTTAAGTGATATCACCGCGATAAAAATTGACGAAAAGAAAAAAAAGCAATTATGAATATCAGAACAGTTATATTAATATGAGAATTTGAAAGAAGCAAGAATAGAAGTAAAATATCAAAGTATAGCAGCAGAGTAGCCCATGGTAGTCGCAGCAATTCCACAATCCGTTATGACGGTGAGGTTAGCGGTGAAAATAGAGAGGGAGAATCACTTTTAGCAATAGTTCTCTGCTTCGGGCCTACGAGGTACGTGCAAATCAAGCATCGTATATTAATGTTAAGGCAAGGTCGCGCTCTTTCTCTCTCTCTCTCTTTAGGCACAGGCTTCCGGGTTGTCGGCAGTTGTGGGTGTCAGAGGAAGTACAAGCAACGAGAGAAAGAGATAAAAAAGAAGAGCCAAGAAAGACTCGGGGCGGTAGAAGGGAGAGGGTTGCGCATACAGTCTCTATGGATATTGAATTCTCGGCGCAGGATCGTTGAAAATCTTAGGAGGCCGCTGCTGATATATGTATGTATAAACCTATAGATGCGCCCGGTGAAACTCATCGTTTTCGCATCACGTAGCCGCACTTTCCAACTGATTTGGTTGGGCACCTTCTCTCTCTCTCTCTCTCTCTCTTTTTTAGCTATCTTTGTACCTTTTTCTCTCTTGCGCAGTCCATTTGAAGTTGCAGATAGAGAGGGAAAAAAGAAGAGAGAGAGAGAGAGAGTGAGAGGGGGGGATGGGGGGAAGTCGACGAAAAAAAGGCACAGACTCGCACTTAGAGAAAAGAGAGAAGACGATTGGGATCGGGATACACGCGCCAGGAATCTCGCGCCGAATGCGCACGTCCTCTGCAAGTACAGCCAAGGAAGACTTGCAGAAATAAAGAGGCTGGAGCGGCTAAGGGATACTACTCTCTTTCTCTTATAAGTAGTAGTCGCACCGAACAATCGACTAGTCTATGTCGGCGCATCTGCAACGAGCACTTACAATATACCAAGAGAGAAAGAAAGAAAGAAAGAAAGAAAGAAAGACAGTAAGAGTGTATACACACATGCAGCTTAGCTCCACCTTATGCGCGCTCGACTTGCTTTTATTTGTCATCGTTGAACGCACCGGCCGCCATAGCCGCTGCAACGTGCCTCCAAGGCTCCTATTCTGTAATCTGCATAATGAGGCTCGCGGCGCGTGTGCTCCCTCACCGAACCTCCCCCCCCTCCCTCCTCCTCCTCCCTCTTCATCTTCCTTCGTTCTCAGTCTACTCCCCTTTGAGATCAACGAGCTCGAGGCTGCTCGTCGATCGCACTACCTTTTATTTGCTCCTCTCCCTCGGCTATATCCTTCCCTCATTTTCTTTATTTTCCTTCGCTTGCTCGCTAATATATGTAATTCAACCTTTTCAAGCTAATTTATTGGTCTTTTTCCCTTTGGAGATTGGCCGTATCTAACGATATCGTAGTAGTCTACACGAACACGAGCTGCGAGAAAAATGAAAGATACTCAAAACTAATAATGCAGAATACACGATGATCCTCTTTGTAATAAATCGTCGATTCTTAGATAGCTAGATATAGATAGATAGATAGGTAGATAGAGAAAAAAAGTAAGAAGACTACCTCTTAAAAGATATAGATGAATAAAGATATTAAATGATAAGTTAACGTTAAATAGCAATGGCTTACAGATGTATCATTTGCAATTTACAAGAGTATGCATGTCTGGAAAAAAACAGATTCAGTGAGTCGTTCGAAATAAAATCACGCGAGCCAACTTTCTCGATGCTATAACATTAATGATTGATTGAAATGGACTTTTCAAATCATAAAGAAAAAAAAAGAAAATTAACAAATAAAAGCTCAATTTTTGAATAAACAGCGAGACAATGCAAATTTCAATAGTATATTGATCGTTTCAAATTTCATCCCCTTTAAGACATAGTTTTAACGAGTATCTCAGTAACGTTGAAATAACGCTATCAAAGTCCGTCTATTAAACATTTAAGCGAGAGAGAGAGAGAGAGCTGCGCGCAGCTGTTATCCAAAGGTGTCGAGCAATTAGTCCGGTATCCAAGCGACATCCAGTTTTAGCAGCAACAGCAGCAGCAGCAGACTGACGAGCCAGCGCCAGAAACTCAATACTTCTGTGTCCTCGCAACAGTGCAATTCTAAGCAGCGGAATGATGAATTAATCAATCCGCCCGATCACAGTTCGAGCAGCTGCATTGTTCTCTCGAATGCTGCTCGGATGCTTGCTGGATTGCAAAAGGACGACGAGAGAAGCGATACAGGGACGAGCTCCAGCCAAAAGAGACTATATAGTTGAGTCTTGAGTGCTTTCAAAGCTCCAAACTCTGGCGCCGGACTGTGTAATCCTTCTGCAGGAGCAGCACATCGTCTCCTTTCCCGCCTCCTCCTCCTCCTCCTCCTCCTTCTCCTCTTCCTCTTATTCCTCTTCTTGTTTCTCGACGAAAGATGTTCTCTGTACTAAGGCGAGAGAGAGAAAGAGAGAGAAAGATAGAGATATCTCGCATTGGTTGCGCTTGTCGTACTGTATATTGGGAAAGCTTGTCTGGTACGTCCCACCTTCTACAGTGTACCCGACCCACCAAGTGTTTCTCGCTTACCAAACTACATTGCACTACCGGACTAGACGGATTAGTTACATTCTGTCAAGTTAATTAACATAATCCGAGAGCAATAATTGTTCCTTGATGCTTTATGAGTTATGCTCAATAATAGCAATTATTGGCAAATAGCTTTCTAGGTATGTATAGTTGTACTAGCAGAGCTTCCCCTATAGATACATTCGTTTCTTTGTCTACGCCCCTCCTGTTTAGGTTCGTCTTTATCCGGTGATGAACTTCGATGGCGTGGATTCTCGAGCTTCGTCCCTACCTCACTTCCCTTCCTCTGCAGCTTTCCTAGGCTGGAACTGATGCTGGCAGTGCTGTGCTTGCGAATGTACGTGAGGGTATATATGCATAAGATATACCTGCGTATTTAAGTGCGCGAGAAAAATCTCAATTTATCCCTGCAGAGAAAGAGAGAGAGAGAGAGAGTTGCTGTTTCTACTGCTCTCACGCATTGACACACAGCCAAGCCCCTATACTGCAGCAATGCGCGAATCGCGATTAGCTTTGCCGTTGGGATGGCAGCCGCACGTTTACATCACGAGGAAGCGGCGGTAAGGGAATTCATCTCGCGGGAATGGAAATTGGAAAAGCAAATTGATGCCCCTTAGTAGCGCGCGTTTTTGCGTATATGTGTGTGTGTGTGTGTGTGTGTGTGTGTGTGTTTGTGTGTATGTGTTTGCGTTTGTGTGTTTGAGTTCACCAATGGCTTCCATTCAGTGCTGTGCTCTCTCTCTCTCTCTTTCTCCTCTGGGATACCTTACTTCAACCTTTTTAATATTTATTTGCCTTGCTTCCTGCTCTTTTAAGTCCTTTTTTTTATTTGCAAAATTTTATGCTTTAGTTGATAAGATATTCGTTGATTAAATAAATTAAGATTTACAATTTTATCAATTAAATTTTAATAAATTATTTTTACTTGTATGGATGATATTACATATTGATATTTACAAATTTTATACAATAATTAATCTTTCATAAGTTATATAAATTAAAGTAAAAACTTTTAATTTCTTTCAGGTAAGTGGTCGAATACTTCAAACATTGGAAAACTTGGATAATTTACTTTTAGAAGTCTAATTTGATGAAGGAAAGAGCATAAGTAAGTTTTACTGACTCCCTTGATTGAATTGTTACAACAATTTCAAACCTTACTTATATACCTATCTCTTAATTTGGAAAGCTTTTTAGAACAGTTTGAAAATGAAAAAGGTAATTTTTAAAGCTCAATGTCTATTCGTCTGTATTTTTCAATTTTAAAATCTAAACAAGATATTTGTATTCACGCTTGCATTCACGCAAGTTAAAATTTAGCAAAAAAATTTCGAGCGTGCAATGTAAAAATATATCAATATTTTTATGCAATTTTAAAATTGAGTTTCGATTGAAAAAACATTAAAAAAAGGGATTGAAAAAACTCAATAAAATGTTTTAGAACGGTGGTATGCAACAATAGATGATATTAGAAAAATAGTTGTTGAGCAAGATTTTTTTGTTAGTCTTCGTTTTCGGGTCAAAAAGAAATCGCGAAAAATCTCCAATAATTTTTAGCATACGATCATTTTAGAAAGCCAAGTTTTTTAATCAAAGCGTATAATCCACATCCACATACCGAAAGTCAGATTGCGCCTTTAAACGCTGTTTTTTTTTTAAAAACACGTAATAATTTTTTTTTCTCGTTTGTTTCAATCCAAGCTTCAGGCACAACGTCGAAAAAGATAAGTAAAATTCGTCGAGCATAACCATCTTCCTTCACTTGTTCTTCCGCAACACACAGAGATCCGAGAGGCTCGTAGGTTCTGGCATGTTTGACTCTACTTGATCGACTGTCACACACTTAAGTTCTCGGCGGCGACGGAGGTGCCTCTCATCTACCACACACATACACGAGACGCTTCCTTGAAGGCTTTTATATAGCCTGGAGGCGACATTCTTTCGTTGTCATTCACGTAAGAAAGAAAGAGAGAGAGAGAGAGAGAGAGAGAGACAAAATACATCAAACTCATAAAGTGATGTGATACCCGTACAAGTACACGGGAAATGTACCATTACTCTCAAAAGCCCTACACGACTTTATCGACTACATAATCAATGGCGTTTAATGACTTCCTAGCTTGCTTTT
This sequence comes from Leptomastidea abnormis, assembly GCA_030522805.1. NCBI lineage: Eukaryota > Metazoa > Arthropoda > Insecta > Hymenoptera > Encyrtidae > Leptomastidea > Leptomastidea abnormis. Next base: position 30,999 of record JAPYZE010000351.1, read on the forward strand.
ATTCACGCAAATTGTGGGCGCTATATAAATAATCGATTGCACAAATTCAAGTCAATAAACGAATATAGCTATAAAAAATCATAAAATTTATTTACGAGACGATGTATAAACATTGATTGAACAGATGGAAAGTAAAGGACGATAAAAAAAATAAAATACGTAAATGGAATGAATGCTATATGAAATGTGATAAATAGCTTAAACTAGCTGAACGTGAAGGAAAGAAACAAAATGAGAGGAAAGGGGGGCAGTTCAACGTTGAAAAGTGAAAACGAGGTAGTAGCAGACGGAGAAAGCACTTGTAAAAAGAAAAAAAAAGAAGAGAAAAACAGACAAATAAAAGAAATTAAAAAAAAAAATGAAAAGAAAGGCAGAGTGGAAGAAGAGTAAGGCGGTAGGAAGGAAGTGAAGAAAAGTATGAGACGAAAAATGATTGAGACTTGGAACAATTTCCTTATTGCGCTATTTTGAAAAGTAATAGCCATCCCATTACGGAGCTTGAACAAACTCACAAGACTCAAAGGCGAAGCGGACCCGGTACCCCTTCCCTTCCCCTCTTATCTGCATTCGAGTATCCTCTAGGAGAGAAAGAAAGAAAGAGAGAGAGGGGAAGGATCAACGAGCGAACGAGCCAGCCAACAAGCAAGGGAGTTAGAAAGGGAGGCAGCAGCAGCGGGATAAGAAAAAGAGACAGTCATTCCATCCGTAGCTAGCCCTTTACGCGCGGTAACAACGAAGTTATGGTACTCCCGCGAGCGCGGGAATTTCGTAACCGCAACGCCGCTCTCCCTCGTCTCAGCTAAAATAATGGTCAGTCCAAAGAAGAAAAGCTATCCTCCTAAGTACTTCTTCCTCCGCGATCGTGCGGATCGTTGGCCTCTCTCCCCTACCACCTCCTCCTCCTCTTCCTGCTGCCTCTTTTTCTCCTTTATTCGCCAACCTTCAAGCGAGCCTCAGCTCTGGCTACGTAGATGATCGCGAGTTCCGATCTCGTAGGAGACGCGCGTCGTGTAGCCTCCGGGTGACCGCTGCACGTTTACAGCATCTCTCTTTCTCTCTCACTGGCTCTCTGTCTATTTTTCCATGCCCGTCTTCGTCGTCGTCGTCGTCATCGTAGTCGTCTCTCTTTCACTTACTCCCCCTCCTTTTTCTCCTTTCCACGTCAATTTGAAAAAGTTCAGTAGGTATATTTAATTTTATATAGTACACTGATCTTAAACCGACACCGGCAATCATCCTGTGGACATTGTTATCAAAGTAACTGTAAAATGCAGGCGAAACAGAAAGGAAGAGAAAGAGAGAGAGAGAGAAACTAAGGTGAATGGTTGGGTGAGAGAGACTGGCAAAATCGCTCCCACGTATATGTATGTACGTACATATAAAATTAAGCAATCCTCCAGAGCTTTTATCTAAGCATAAATCGATTGTGGCCCTCCGTGCACAGACATATACATATACATCTGTATACTTACATATTTATTTCTATATAGGTACTTATATGTATCTAGACAATAGCTGTCGTAACATTCATGAGAACATGTCTATTTTTATGTGACTGATATCTCTTTAACGTTTTATCTGCACATTAAATCAGACGTATAAGCGTAAAAACAAAACCAAACAAATATTAATTTACAATTCTAATCTATCAATTTTTGATAGAATGACAAAGTCATAAAGAGATGTTGATTGAGCAATTCAATTACGTATAAATTGACAAATAAAAATTATTCTTATTTAATTTTACATGTTTTAGTTTTACCAATTTTTAGTAGGTTCTAACGGCTTACATAAAAACAAGTTAGAGGAAAAACTATGTAGAAGAGAAAGAAGGGTTAAGTTAAAACTAAAGCAAAGGTTAAGACTAGCCTATGGCTGGCCTGTCACGAAAATAGAGAAAGAGAGAGGAGGCAAAGTATATGTAGAGGTTTTCTCGTCTCAGCAAAATAGAGCCCTTCAAGTGGGGCTGGAAGGATCAAAAGACTCATTTTTATAGTCAGAGGTCAAGAAAGCTGCTGCCTAAAGCTCTTATTTTGTTTTTCCGAGGTTCACAGTTAGAAGCTCTTTCATAACTCCTCGTCTCTTAGCTCTCACTATACGCGTAAGGACGCGCCCTTAGTATAGTTGGTAAAAGGACTTCATTGGCCCACCCATATATTGTAAAATCACATGTAATTTCCGAACAGCCTCGTGCTAGAATATGTTTGTGTATGTGTGCTCTCGCCTATATCTGCGAGCGCAATTAATTTTACCCTTCTACGTAGCACACGCCCATTTACGCCTCGAAGTCTTCAATTACAACGTCCTTCTCCCTCGCGTCCTCGAAAAAAAAATCACCGCATGCAACTAGAGTGCACATATGAGAGAAAGAAAAGTTTGACGCACAGCACTCCCCCCCTCTTTCTGTCACTCTTTCTCTCTTTCGAGAAAAATAGATGGATGGATGAAGATATGTTTTACTGACCATAGGAGAGAATAGAGGAATACACCCACGTGACTTTTCATAGACACTTTTTTTTAACCCTTAAGGGGTTAAGGATGAAGGGTAGAGGGAGAGTGGGAAAGAGAAAGACGGGGAGGAGGAGGATGAGATGGTGGCTAATAGCTCTTGGAAACGAGAAAATAGGCAAGTGAGAAAAAACAGAGCAGGTGAAGGTGAAGATTCAAAAGGAGCAAATGATGAGGTTGCAAAAGAGAAGCGCCGAAGCGAGCACAGATCTGCGAGAAAGAGAAAGAGCAGGAGGAGGAGAAGGAGGAGGAGGAGGAGTGCAAAGGAGAGAAGAGAATGGGAAGGATAGCTGTGTTTGGATCTCTCTCTCTCTCTCTCTCTCTCTCTCTCTCTCTCTCTCTTGACTAGCCGCAAGGTGTACTCAGGAGGCTATTAACCGTGCGCAAACAATGATCTACAAGCGGAAGTAGCCGCCGCCGCCGCTGCCGTCACTGCTGCCTACCTTGCCAAACCACCATTGCCTCCGCCACCCCGCTACTCTCCCTCGCGCACACGTCCTTCTCAGCTCTCTCAACTCACACCCGACTGTAGGTGTATACATGTATGTATATGCACACCCACATCTACACTCACGCAAGTGTGCATCCTTACTATTGTATTGCACCTATATCCATTTCATCAGATTTTTTATATGCTTCGTCTGAGAAAAACGCTAAGATTATAAAACTTCAGTTATAAAAAAAAGGCTGCTCTCCGACTCAGTGTAAATAGTCAATAATATCCTGTTAGTACAAAAAAATAAATAATTATCATAGAAAAAATAAACGAATTTAACATTCAAAATTTTTAAGCTTTTTTTTTTTAATGTTATTCAGGTTAATAAAAATAAATTCAATTTTAGTTCATCGGAAGTCTCGAATTTTTTAAAGAAAAAACAAGCATCTATTGTTTGTGTTTGTATATGCGCAGAGGGAACAAAAGAAAGATTAATGAAAGAAGAAGAGAAATAAATAAAGAAGAGAAAAGACGAAGAGAGAAAGAGCGAAAAAGCATTAACGATTCCTTTGGGCTTGGTGCTATGTTATATATAGTCAAACCCACTTGTCTCGAATACAAGCTTTTACATTTCCCTCTCATATTAACAACCTCAATTGACAATTCAATCCTCTATTTTTCTCAAAAAGTATTTCAACGAAAAGGACATGCAGCGAACGTAGAAAAATATTCGAAACGGTCGAGCATAAAACGGGAAGGGAAGAAATATAAAAGCGTAATCCGCGAAAGCTTGCAACATTACATTTACTCTCTGCACTTTACGTAATCTTACAAAGAAAAGTATGTATGCACATGAGAAAGTAAGAGAAAGAGAAGAAATGTCTGATGCTTGAAAAAGTATATACACATGGATACACATCCTCACCCACACATGTATCGCAGAGGCGATAAGCATTTGCATTTTAGATTTAAAAAAGCATGCAGAGCTAAAACGTGGCGTGATGCACTGCACACTACCTTCCCTCTCTCACTCTCTCTCTCTCTCTTTCTCTCTTTGGCATATCGCGAACGCTCACTCGGAGTATGTATACCTACACGTTACAGAAAAAAATACAATATCGCCTTATGTGTATGCGAGCGCGTGGAGGCGCAAGAGCAGAGCGGAAGGTGCACCATCAGCGTAAAATTAATGTTCCATCACGCATCGATCCTGTTTCTCCTCCTTCCCCTCGATCCGTCTTTTTTTATTTTTCTTCGTATATATTATATATATCCGAGGAACCGGCCGGCCGACGCCTGTAATAGCAGCTTCTCGCGCGCTTAATGACGTGTTTGACTCAGCCCGAGTTACAACTAAGACCAGGTAACCCCCTGGCATTTCAAGTGCACGCGTGCCGCTTGAAGTAAGAAAGGGACGCCCACCACGCGTGGATGGATATATTCAGCCTCGAGGAGACAAACCCGCGAGACCTGTCGCTTCTACGTACATATTCGCATACTCACACGCAACTACATATGCACATATTTTTGCAGGTTTTGCTTGGTCCTCCTGAAACTTATTCGGTACAAGTTCGATGCTTTGTTTTTCCGTTTATCGAGTAACCAGAGCTTCTAATAAAATATTTTTTTTTTCAATTCTTTTGTTTGTAAGTGCGTTTTTCAATAGAACATTGCTTTTCAGAAATACCTTCATTAAAACAACAACGGTGAAAATGTCTATGATTAAAAAAAAAAAAAAAAAAAAAAAATAGCAATTTCTAGGAAAAAGAATTTGAAAGTCTAAAAGTTCGTAACGGAGTATACTAACCATTAATTCTTTCTATTTAAAATTTAATGACTCTGCGCTCGTTGTGTTCTTCTAAGATATACTAACGTACTGATTTATTTGGCAGTTAAGGTTTTTTCCTCAATTTTTTTTTCATTTTATTTTATTTTTAAGGTGTTTGTTAAAAGTGCTTAATTAAATTAACTACGTTTATTATTTACTCTGCCTATTTAACGTGATTCAATAATTTTTTCCAATGATTTCTTAATTACGCAGTTTAAATATTTTGCAATAACCCATATTTGACAAGTTGAAAAGTTATACTCCTGTAAAAAGATCTTAAGAAAGATGATACGGGCATGTTCAATATTAAATATTATTAAAAGAATTTAAAATAAATTAATGATTTTAAGTTTTTCTTAAATTAACTAAAACGTACAATGTTTTTGACATGCCAAATAAAATTTACTTAAATTTTTATTCAATATGCCTATTGTACTTAAGTACACAATTTTATTCGGTAAATGGACATTCATTATTTAATAGACTATTATACATTTAAGACGGGTATAAAGTTGTACTTTAAAAGAGCATGAAATAGTATAAAAAGCCAAGCAGCAACTTAATCGAAACGAAAAAGAAAACAAAAGAAAGAGAGAAAAAAAGGAAGAGAGGAAAGAAAACGTAAGCAAAACGAGGGTTTGTAAAAAAGAGGGTGGAAGGAGGGGGGGGGAGGAGGACGAGAAGTTAAGGAATTTCCAAGCAGTTAATCTCGGAATAAAGTTTCAACAAAGGCACAGTAGCTCTTATCGAGAAAAGACATTTCTTTCGTTTCGCTCTTTTTTGTTTTATCCAAGGACACATTGCCACGGTAGCAGCAGCAGGAGCAGCAACGATGTTTCTCTTTTTCTCCCTGCCCCTCCCCTCCATCAACTCGTTCTCTCTTCTTTTCCTTCCTGCCTACTACTCGACTTTTCCGCGTGCGATGTATACACATAGCCAGAGACGTGCCTTCTTTATTTTTTCCTTTGTCGGACCTTCGCGCAACTTGCGGATCTAAAGAGCCAAGAGAGAGAAAGAGAGAGAAGGAGAGAGAGAGAGAGAGACCACGGGGGCAAGAGCGACATGAATATTCATGAGGCGCGCTATTTAATGCGAGAGTGCAATACACGAGAGCGCAGGAGGGAAAACGCCCTGCGACTGAAAGCCCCACTCTATTCCTAGTATAACCCGTTCACTCGCTAGTTCGCTTGCACGCACTTAACTAGAGAGAATCACTTACTCGTTCAGCGAAACTCTCGTTGCTCTCTCTCTCTCTCTCTCTCTTTGCCTCTATTGCGTCTCTGCGCTATCTCCTTTACCTCCTTCTCCTACTCCTATCCCCAGCTTCTCTGCGTTCGCGTTCTCCAAGTATGTATACAATTTTTGTTCGTACTTTTTTCCCTTGCGCTTTCCAAGCCAAATCCGTCTCTCCCCCAGCTCTCCTTTTTCCTTGTCCCTCGTCCGCATCTCTGACAGGCGATGTGCACTTGCGTTTTTAATATTTTTGGCTGTTGTTTTGTCGGTACATTCTAGCACACGCAGCCTGTGCATGCAGCGTGACATTAACGCGTGGTAGCACATTATTTACATTGTATCTCTTCGCTTGTACCTTCTCTTCTCTCTTTCTCTCCCTTCCTCTCTCACAGTTTTCCCTTTTCCCACAGATGATTTACTGGTAAATGAAATTTGGCGAGTAACGTGATTGATAAAATTTTCTCTCTTTAGATGAGAATATAGACAAATGATTTCAAGTGTCAAATTAGAAATTAAATTATTTGAATCTAATTAACTGCTTTTTCGATTACACATTTTATCTGCGTGACAGTTCGAATTAATTTAATTAACATGAGACTAAACGTTTTACGAATGACTAATTATTGCAGACTGATTGAGAACAAATCAAATTTTTACTTTTGATTTCTCAAAAAGTCTTGGCAACAGTGGAAATTTTCGATTTAATTTTTTGATGCTTTTTTCTACTTTTGAAAGCTTTCTGGACTTAAAAAATGCATTAAAAAAAAAATCTGTATGTATATGCAATTTAAAAAGACTTTTTGGATAATGCATTAATGAATGGAATACAATGTAAAAGAGAAGGCAGAGATATAGAGAGAAAGAGAGTTAAATTAATATTAGACCTTTGAGTAGCGAGTGATTTATTTAGCTTGAGCAAGAATGAAAAGTAGGGAGGAGGAGGAAGAGGAGGAGTAAAAGTATTATGCGCGTACAAAGTTGAAAAGGCATAAACAAAAAAAATAGCTTTAATACTAATTTCGTATGCTCGCGTAATAAATTACAGAGGCTGCGTGACACTCGGAGCGGAGGTGCGTGTAAGAGACTTCTTATTGCGGGGTATTAAAGCTCAAGCGGGAATGTAAAGAGGAAGACTGTAAAAGAAATCTCGAGAAGAGAGAGAGAGAGAGAGAGAGAGAGAGAGAGAGAGAGAGGAAGTAGGGGTAAGTGTTGATGAAGTGGGGAGATGGGGAAGCATGGCGGATGGGAGGGGGAAGGACTCGCGAATGGCTATTAAATTAACCGTAACGATCGGAAGTGTTCGATAAGTTATTGGGTTACGATTGCCGAGCGACATTCCCACAATGTATTGGGCCTGAGATTACCAACGAGATGATGCATATCGCTATAATTCACTGTCTCGCTCCATAAGTTATGGCAGTTCGTGCCCGCGTTGACAGGCATTTATCGTCAACTCCTTCTAATTGACACGTTAATTTCGCACCCCAGCAAGAGAAAGAGAGAGAGAGAGAGTCTCCAACTTAATTGGAACATTCAACCCCCAACCGAAATCCGTCTGTGAGAAAAACAATTGCCAACTCAGCGTCCCCTCATTTAGGAAACCGAGCTTATAGTGCTCTTCAAGTTTCGACTGAATTTAGATTTTTTTGTTTTACTTTTTTTAAATCTTTGGACAATAATATATGCTTATATTTTATGAATTTCAAACTTGTACATGTTATTTGTGTAAAGTTTCAATTCAATGACGCATACATTTGTTTGATTCAAAGAAGCCACGCTTATAAATTTAATTAAATTTTAAATTAAACAAATAAATATATAATTACAAAATACACGTAAATAAATTGATGTTCAAACGTTTGATGCTTTCAATTAAAATAGTTTATAAAATTATATAATACTTTTTAACTTGAAGTTGAAAAAAAAAGGTGAATTAAAAACAATGACAGTTATATAATTAAAAGTGCATAATAGAAGGCAAAGCGTTGATAATTTGATAAGTTTGCCCTGCACCTACATGCACGTATGATAATTTAAAGAAAAATTATATAATACACGTTGAGCTTGCTAACTGGTCCAGAAATATTGAGGTTAATTAAGCCGCTTGCCCGAACTCTCTTTCTCTCTCTCTCTCTCTCTCTCTCTCTCTCTCTCTCTCTCTCTCTCTCTCTCTCTCTCTCTTAGCATCTATATACCGGTTGCTGTGGTAGGAATCTTGTGTATGTGTGTTTTTTGTAGTCTAAAGCGTGTTGGGCTCTCAAACGTACAGTGTACGATTATGCGTGGATTCGTGAGCGCGAAAGGAAGCAGGAATTAGTTAGAGAGAAGGAGAGAGAGAGAGAGAGAGAGAGAGAGAGAGAGCAAAATGAAAAGAGAAAGAGTGCAAGGGAAATTGAAGGAGAAGAGGGCTGAGGGGTAGGAGTAGATAGAGGAGAGTGGTATAGAGAGCGATAGAGAAGGACCAAACGATTTGAATTCAAGAAGTTTGTTGAAAAACACTGCTACGACCTTTCATTAAACTCGAATTGCACGCCGGATAAAGCCCTTATCTCGAAACTAGTTCAATTAGATAGAAAATATAAAGCAGAAAGCACTGCACTTCTCTCGTGGCTTCTCGTTTTTTCCTCCCTCCCTACCACTCTTCCACTTTTTCATTGCAGTTCACTCTGTCTAGAGAGTAGTTTCAGTCCTTTTTTCCTTCCCCCCCCCGCTCGTTCATCCTCAACTTTTAACCAATTCTAGCCTCTGCTATTGCTGGTATTGTTCACAACCGAGCGACTCCCGGAGAGTCAAGGTTATACAGGCGATTAAGGATTACAAATAACTTGTTAACGCGCTGCAACTAAGCTTCTCTTACCCAGTGGTCCAATGAAGCCCTGCACTGCATTTCTGCTATGAGACCTGCGTGTGTGTATGTGTGTATGTTATGCTATTGTCCGCTTACACACAAACTGATTCATGAGCTAGCTTTGTTTATACGACCCCTTACATTTTCTCTTTACTACATACTCTAATGAGATATTTTTAAATTTCGTGCAGGAAAAAAAAACGCAAACGCCAACTCGAAATATTGCAATTACCTCTGAAAACTTTTTGAAAAAATAAATAATGAAATAAATTAAATTGCATCAAAAGAACAAGTTTTTTTAATGGCAAATTTTTCTATAAATAAATGTAGTTATACTTTAAACGTGTTTAAAAAGCACTTCTAGTTTTATCAACATTATAATAAATTTAGTTTTTAAACATTCGATACACACACAATCTCAATAATTATGCATTACAACCTTAACCTTATCAAGCGAGACTAATTGCTTTTTTGTAGAAGGACATTTCGAGAGCATATACTTTAAAGTGGCATATAATCGAAAATGGAAAATCAAACGTTATGAAAAGATTCGTCGGTGCAGGTGTCGCTGGGGAAAGATGGAAAGCTAATTGAACCTCAGGACAGTCGTACAGAAAGTTAGAAGTCGAAAAGCTGCTGCTCCTCTATCTCTTCCTCCTCCTCCTGCTCTGCTCTTTCTCTCTCAAATTCCATCCCTTGGAGCAATTATTTCTAAGTTAGCTGAACAACTCGCAGCGTCTTCGTAATGATTAAGGAGAAGAGAACCTCGGCAGCGCATCTGACTCTCTTCTCGTTCGCTGGCACCCTGATCGAACAGAATACAAGCCGACTGCGACGACGACGTCGACGACAACGACGAAGATGAGGATGAGGATGAGGACTTCAGAGCGAGAAGTAAGAGGAGGAGATGGAGGATGAGAAGAAGCGGAGGGAGCGCAATCTCGTGCACGCAGCTGGGCCCAGTCGTGGCCTTGCTCCTCTCACCTATCACAATCCCTCTCGCCTGCTTATTCTTCTTCTTTTTCGTCTTCTTCTTCTTCATCTTCTTCTTCTTCTTGCGATTTCGTTCAAGAGATCCTACTATGTCTCTTTCTCCCTCTTGCTCTTGCGTGTTGCTACTGCTACTGCTCTAGGCTGGGGCAATTACCGGAATGAATCGGGCATAAGAAGTTAACGCGTGCTAGAGACACTTGTCATACACGAACGCATACACACACACACACACACACACACACACACACACACACACACACACATATGCAGAAAACGACGTGGTCGCATCAGCACCAACAGGCGCTTTGCGACGTATCTCTCTCTCTTTCTTTCTCTCTCTCACTTTCGAGTATATACGCACTAGCGCGCGTGACTCCGCAATCGGCAACGCACTCGACTTGAGTCTTCTGCGCGCGGCAGCTGTCAAGTTTTATTACTGAGCAAAACGGCCTTGGACTTTTTTGCTTGCCAATCGCCTCGACTCCGCTCTCGACTCTTTTACTTCTTTTTCTTCATCATCATCTTCTATCTCATCCTCTTCTTACTCGTTTCTGCTCCTCTTTCTCTCTCGAGTCTACACTTTCTTGCGTCATCTTTGCCTTTGCGTAGGATCTAGAGTCTTGTTCAAGCTTGCCCTTATTTTCACAAATGTAAAATTTGAAAGATGAAGGTACAAAGCGACACATGCGTTCTATTCTGCGAGAAATCCTAATCGAAATAATGCTGCGTTTTTTTAATGGCTTTGGAGCTCGTTGGATATGCTTAAGGTGAAAAATAAATATTTCAAAGAATTTCGTGTCACGTCTTTTTAAAGAGATATCACAAAAGTTTGACATGGAAAATTTGTTTTTATTTGAAATTACAAGGCAGAGGAGACCTCAAATTTAACATAAAAAACTTGTGTATATCCGATACTTCAGAAAAGGCGTGACTGGTAAAAAAAAAAAGAAGGAAGAAAAAAATAAAAAACAATTTTTCCTTGCTTAAAACCGCAGTAGTCGGCACAGTGTGGTCGCATTGCCATCCTCTCATCCAATTCAACGAACGATCGAAAATTTTTTGGCGTACGGGAATTGACGGAGCGAGAATTTTTCGCAGTGGATCCTCGCGAGGCATAAATCGTAGGTAGTGTCGAGCATCAAAGCCCGTAAATCAAACGAGAAATGGCGCTAGCTCTGCAGAAGTACATAGTAGTAACAGTATAGCGGGGGAACAGCAGCAGCAGCAGCAGCAGCAGTAGCAGTGGCAGTGGCCTGCGTGTGCAAAATTAAATTTCGAATTCTCAGGATCGCAGAAGAGGGCGAGGGGTTGAGGGGGGGGGGGAGTGGAATATGTGATCTCGACTAGAGAAGCTCGATCCTCAATGTGAAATCGGACCGCTTTCTTACGAGAGCATACTTCTTCATCCCTTGAAAATTACCGAGCGCTATACGATGTCGTTCCTTCATGCGCAACGTCGTTCTCTGCTAAGGATTTGATTGCGCAACCGAATTGCATGCTCTTCTTGCCTCCCCCGCACTCACCCTACACCCACTCCTCACCCTTCTTCCCTGTTCCTTTTCTGGGTGCGCGAGAACTTGGACTTGGACTTTGGAAACTATTTCCACTCTCCTTCGCGCGAGTAACAACTCGAGATTACTGTCAGAGGGATCTAGGTGCGTCTTAAGCTACTACTACTGCTGCTGCTGCCGAGGCACTTCATGACCACTCTCTTGCGAAAATGCCTTCTCTCTCTCTCTCTCTCTCTCTCTTTCTCTACCCCTTGTGCTGGCTTTCCAAGCTTCCGCGCAGTTACCCTGCCTTGAGGCACCAAGTTCGTCCTTTTCCTCATTCACGCTAGATCTCCCGGATTGCAATCCCTTCCTCCCCCCCCAACCCCTTTTCATCTACTATCTATCTCTCTTTCTATTTCTACCTCTCTTTGGCCTTTCCGACCGGTCCGCGAGATGCCGATGAGTTCGTTAATTTCTACTCTGGCCCCATGGGAGCCGATGACCCTCGCGTTTCCTGCCTGCAGAGAACGACTTTTCGAACTCGCCAAGAAAGTGAGAACGCTCGCGTCAGCGATGGTGGGTTACACTACTCTCCACTTTCCAGTTTCTTTTGGCGTTCATAGTTATATATATATGTGTGCTACGGAATTTCTTCGATGCTTCTTAGGTCCTTTTTTGGGATTTCCACTGGGACGCCTTTCAAGGGGGGTAGGAAGAGCGGGAAAAGGACGAGTTCTACTAGACTTTGTATAAAAGGGTATGACTGGTTTTTTATTTAGAAAACTACTGCGCTGGATCGAGTTATTCGCAATTAAAAACAATTTGAGCTATAAGCACGCGCGCGCGCGCGCTCTCTCTTTATGTCGACGCTCTACTGATCAAGCAAGCACATCCTAGCATACCTATATGTATACGTTTCCCTTTTAATCCTTATATTCTTCCTCCTCTTTATTATATCTACAGTTTGAGCGAAAGAAAATCCGCTTGAATACGTATAGTAAATAATAAAATAAATAATTTTAAAAAATTAACTTAACTATAACATTGAGCTCTATGAGAAAAACACATAGTGCAAAAATAAAAAAAATCTGTACTAGCATTTTCATCTTCCTATAGTTATAGTTCAATCCCTCTTAGCTTTACGGATAAAAAAAAGCAGGGAACCAAAGAGAAACAGTAAAAAAATGCAACAAAGTCGGTTGGAGGCCCTAGAGTCTTTTGACGTACGTACGTACCTTTGATTACGTTGCAGTGGTTTCTCCTCCTCCTCCTCCTCGTCGTCTTCGACGTCGTTCTGCACACAGATAAACGGCGGCTGCTATTACTGACCGTTTCCGATGCACACACGTATAAGTAGAAAAGAGAAGGCAAAAAAAAAGAAAGAGTCTTACACGGGTTTTAGCGAAAAAAGAATACTCGCCCGCGCGTGCCGTAGGCCAGTGAACAGGTCGCGCTTATCGACAGTCTTTTTTTTTTCACAGTCTACTCCTGCTGCTGCTGTTGCTATACAGTATTGTAACTACTATTGCTGCTATTTCTGATGCTAGCAATGGTGATGGTGGTGGTGATGATAGTGGTGCAGTTGCTGCTACTGCAGCACCGTCTTTTCTGTTGCTGCTGTTACTGCTGCTGTTTTTCTTGGCGCAGTTACGTAGGGCACGTGTGCGTGCGAAAAGCCGAACGCTCTCGCGCGTGCTCTTGTTCGCGTATGTTTAGCGGCCTAGGTGTACGTGTGCGTGTGTGTGTGTATGCGTGTGTGTGTATGTGTGTGCGGATATGCGTGTAGAAGTGTGCGTGCGAAGGAGGTGGTGTACGTCTGGTGTAGAGTTTCTCTCTCTCTCTCTCTCTCTCTCTTTCTCTTTCTCCTTTTATACGTATGTATGTATATATATATATCAGCTTGTATACTCTCCCTGAGCCCGATGCCCTTGGACTTGGGAGCCCCGTTCACGGCCACAAGCAACACAGAAATGCTGGGATTGCAAGGCGTGCGGCCACTTTTCCTGCCGGCACACGCTGTGGATCCCAGCTGGGAGAAGCAGAAGAAGAAGAAGAAGGAGGAGGAGGAGGTGGAGGAGGTAAAGGAGGTGAAGGAGAAAGAGAAGGGGGCATATACGCGCACATAGCCGCTTGCCGTCTTGGCAGGTGGAATGCCCAGGCTGCACTCGCCTTCTCTCTCTCTCTCTCTCTCTCTCTCTCTCTCTCTCTCTCTCTCTTATATTTCGTACCTATCTATCGTACCCACTCCTCGCTTGCTCTATACTAGCTCGCTCTTGCTGTTCGCTCTCTGATACTTGCTTACTCGTGCACTTGCATGCGCTCTTACTCGCTCTTTCTCTTGGTACTCGCGAATTATCGGCGATGTGTGCGCACTTGTGGGTATAAGGAGAGTATAGTCGAGGAGTGAGCAGAAGAAGTCGATGAGAGAAGGAGCGGGAGGAGACAAAAACCTCTGGGCTCTATTTCTCTCTCTCTCTCTCTCTCTCTTCTTCTTTCTGCATGTAAAATGTGTACAAGCAGAGATAAAGACAAAGAGAGAGAGAGAGAGAGAGAGAGAGGGGCGGGAGGGGAGAGGCAAGGAGTAAAAGAACGTAGAGCGCCGCCGTGATCTTACAGGGTGGGGTAGGATAACTTTGCGAGGATGATAAAGTGCGAGGGAGGGAATAGGCCTGATTACGCGAGCGCTTTCGTAATTGGGCCCCGGAAGAAAAGTCGCGGGAAGCAGCCGCGAGCTAGGGAGCTATATAGGTAAAGGGGAGGAAGAATGGCAGAGGGGAGGGGGATGGGCGGAGGTGTACAGGGATAGCGATGCCAAGGGAACTCGAATTTCTCCGCATCTAGATGCCTGCCACTTGATAACACCTGCGTCTACGTGTCTTGTAAGGTGCTCTCGCGCGATGCGAGTAGATTAAGGGATAGGGAAATTCGCAAAGCTAATTATTTTAAAAATATCTTATCTTGCACTAATTTTACTCTGCTTCTCGATAGCCGCGTCGCGATAACGTCCGGCTCATCTTGTTCTACCGCTCCGGGAGCCAGCTCTTGCTCTCTTTCTCCGTTTTCCCCCGCAACCTCCCTCTCTCTCCCTCTCTCTCTCTCTCTCTCTCTCTCTCTCGCGATACCTTCTCTACTGCTTTCTAAACGATGCACGCTTGTACTACTTATTCTGTTTAGGAGCGCACAAGACCCTACCAGCACCCTTGTTGCCCCTATCTTTGCCCAACGTCTTTGGATTATCAGTGCTACCAATAGCTGCTACATGCTTTTCTAGACTACAATTAATGTTACCACTGGTACACACAATTAATTTCCGATGAAATACAAATTTATCCATTTTTTCTCAAAACATGCCAAATTAAAGACTTGAAAAAAAAAAAATAAATAAGTGAATAATAATTTTTATAGTGAAAATCAGAAATTAAAAAATAGCAAGCTAGAGTTGACGAAAGACAAAAAATGACTATCCTTCTAAATCCAATCTAGTGATCAAAGTTTGCCGTGAAATTAAACTATCATAGCCAAGGAAATCGTTAAATGCAGGCTTACCAATATAACTGGAAGAAGTAAGGTAAGCCAGGCGAGTCCGTACGAGCAAAGTCTCGAAGATCATCAAGTCGGCTCACTTGCTGGACTGCAACTGATGTCTTCGAAACTCGAGCCGAGTCCTTTTAAGTGAGTCCTCTTAACTTTGGCTCTTTGCTCCTGACTGGAGGTGGTTAGTTGCAGAAAAAGGGCGTGCCCACGCTGAACTTCCGTTCCATTCTGCTGCAGCCCTTCTTACCTTTCGCCCCTGTTCTTTCTCAATTCCTCTTTCCCGCTATCCCAAAATCCGACGCGAATATAAAGAGATTCTCGTTTGGCGTGTCTTGTTTACCTGACGTTTTCGGCACATACGGTGCTGTACTTTTTCAAGATCACCTCAGAAAAGAACCGCAAACGTCTTTATATTATCTTGACATTGCCGCGTGAGTTTTGTAACAAAAACTGCGGTCACGGGAAATAAAGTTATTTCGCGCTTTTATTTGCTCTTCCACGTAAATTCAAGCATAAATTTAGCTACAACAAATAAACTTATTATTGAATATGTTGAATTATTTATTTATAAATAAAATATTTTTTTTTTCTTAATTGAAGAAACAATTTGTAACTAAAAATTTTAAAGTTTAATAATCAGCCAATAATTAAAACCACTTATTTATTTAAACACTGGACGATAAAAATAAAAATTTTAAAGTTTAATAATCAGCCAATAATTAAAACCACTTATTTATTTAAACACTGGACGATAAAAAAATTACACTACCTACTCTGATATGTTTAAAATTAGATAGTATACGTAAGAATATTAAATAAAATTTGATTATCTTATAATTTAAACACATTGTTTTTGAATGTTTACTCTTGCATGTGAAAAACCGTATAAGTCATAAAATTAGTTTTTCTAACAAATTGCAACTTGTTTTGCAAATAAAAACAGCTTAATAAATTTTGCACGTAGTTGTCGCCTGTACAGACAATCAAGCAGAACCACGAATACGTGTAGCATATTGAATGGTAACCGAGTGACCGATTGGATCGAAACAACATCGATCGGGTTTCGTGTTTTTAGACAAACAATCAGGGATGCAGAAATAAAAAATAAAAAAATAGTGGAAAAAATCTTCATCAAACAAAACAAGGAAAAATAAACTTATTAATTTTGCCAATTTTTAATTAATGTTAATGCTTATTAAATTAAACCATTGAAAACAAAGACACGGAAAATTATAAAAGTTAACAAAGAAATTATAAAAACTGTAAAAATAATGTGAATGTATACTTTTATTTTAAAACGTTACACATTGTAAAATTTACACAATGCACCTTCAAGTGCATTTATAATATCGCAACTAAAATACAAATTTCACGTTTCGTCCTAATTATTTTAAAAAATTGAAAAACTGAAAGCAGTGTATCACGCAGCGATATTTTACTGATACAATTAAAATTTCTTTTACAAGTTTATTATGAATAATTTTTTGTTTGTTTTACTTTTAACGAGTTTACGCGATTTGAGTATGATAGACCAAAATTAAGACGCTCAGCAACCTTACATTGTTCTTCTGCTCAAGAAAGCACTCATTTTAATTAGGTACTATCTTCTGGAGGGATCGTTGGCAAGCCTGACATAAATCATCTATTATAACTTCATTCATTAGAAATTTATTAAAACGACTTTAAAACATATAGTGCACAGCTTGTTGTGTATATCCCCGCGCGCGCATTTAAACGCCCGATATCAACGATTTTTCATCGCATTTTTATCCATTTTTGCTTCAACTGTCAAATTACGCTATCACGTTTTTGCCATCGGCTCGCTGCAAGTTTGTTATGATGGCTCGTTAAGCTGGAGAGCCGATGTCAGTGATATAATTGCGAACAAAGTCAAAACTACCGAGGCGGCAAAGCAGCTTTTGCTCTTGAAATATCGATTGCTCGACTTGTTTTACTCGAACTCCCCCGCTTGTAAACTTGTTTTGTAACGTTTTTATTAACAATAACTTACGGCGGATTGGTAGATTCGCACTAATAAGCGATAATTACGAGTCAACATTGCCTTCTAAGCTCATGCTCATCTTTCCACTCCTATTTTAGCTTATCACGGAGCCTTCCGGATGTGGTAGCCTTCGGCAAGATAACGTCGTCGTCGTCGTCGTCGTCGGTGCTTTTGTACGTGTAGGTCTGGGACTAAAAATAACTAAAATAGCCTGGAGGGAAAAATGTCGAGTAATAACATGACTCGTCGAGAGATGCGTTAGAAAAACAATTTAGCTGGAGAGAGAAAAGGCAGGCACGCGTGCGACGCAAAATACTAGCAGAGCGCCATACGTGCAAGAATGTCTAGGCTGTGAGAGCCTGGTAAGGCAAGAGGAAGGAGGGGGGGGGGGAAAGGCTGGGCTCCCCGGCAAGCAGGCAGGCTTGCAAGCTCCCAGCTTGAAACCAATAACGCGCGAGAAGAGCAACAGCAGCAGGCTGTAGTCTGGTGTCTGGAGCAGCAGCAACAGCAGTAGTAGTAGTAATAGTAGTAGAGAGAACCGAGCACAAGACTGAGGAGCAACACAAGGCCGGCACGCGAGAAATTAATGGCAAGCGTGTTTCGACGCCAGGCTTTTTGCGCGTCGGTGTCGCGCGACGCAACTCGTTAGCCCCAAGCTGGAGCTTCTTCTCCAGCCTCCTCTGGCTGATGTTCGTCGTCTTGACTCTTTACACCAGCCTTCTTCCTCCTCCTCCTCCTCCTCCTTCTTCTACAGCCTGGTCTTGCTCGCAGGGCCCATTGATTTATGTATCGATCCATCTGCTCTGGAGGAAGGAGGCTGGAAGGCAGCTCAAGAGCATGACCTGTCCAACAGCATCGATTCCGACAGACGCGCACCAACAGATAATACCAGCTTCGTTAATCTCTTCTTGATATGTAATATATTTAAATATCTATACATCTTTATGTAGACCTCTTTTCCTTTTTTTCATTTCTTTGCCAATCAAGCTGCTGATATTATACAACTGTTTTCTAGCCCAAGTTGAGACATATGCTGGTAAAGCTGCCTTTATTTTGATGTATAATTATGAGGATAAATTTAACAAATTAAGCTTGTTCCTGTGAACTTTTACTTTTTGAATAGCCAAGCACTTTTAAAGCCGTCAATTCGTAATAAAAGTCGAAAGAGGAAGCATGCGGTGAGAGAGAAAGAGACTCGGGAACACATTAGTTTGAAGTTTAGTGCAGAGGTGCGCAGTTGAGACCACTTTTCGGAAGATCAGCGCCAAGAACAGAGAAGCTGCAGGGTATGCCCTCAGAACGAAAGAAAGAAAGAAAGTTGAAGGTCGCTCGGACAAGCACTTTTCTAGGAAGCCATATCCAAGCAAGCCCAGCGCGAAAGTGCTTACTTTCGTTCGCGAACAGTATAGTTGCATACCTTTCGCGTTACTCTCCACCTTTGTGAGCTAGTAGCTTTAATGTGACCTGTATTGCGTGCGCGGTGTTGGTGCAATTTTTCCCGCAGTTTTTGCAATTCCGCTGCCAACCAAAGGCTCATACCTACCACCGATACTCCGATGGATCTTACGCGGCTGTTCTACTCTCGCGACCCTCGTAAATCTTGCCCTACGGCGTATTCTCCAATAATATGCTGCCTGCGTTTCCATTATCACACCGTCGAATTTCCACGTTAGTAAAACTCTACGCTACGCGTACACATCTAGATTTATACCTCTACCTCCTCTGCTATCAAATTCCTTTGTGTCACCCTTTGTCGATGAAATAGCTATGCCATTTGTAATGCCAACTCTCTAAACCTCATTTACAATTATTACACTATAATACACATAATATATATCAGTATATATGTATTATCAAAATTATCAATATTGACGAAAGCTTTTGAACGTAGTATAAATTTTGTCTGAAATAATTCTATTAATCTTAAACAAATATAAAAACTTGTAACATAAAAAAACTTATTCGTTTCGCCAAGTATATCTATACAGTTGAATTCTGTAAATAAATTTGACTGAAATACGAAAAAATAAAATCCGTCTTTTTATCCCATTGTTGTTAATTTTGTTATCTCGAAAAACCGGAATATTGTGATTACGAGTTTTAAATCTCGGAATTGCTTAATTTATAAATGCCTATTTTAAATCATGCACCAAGAGCGCGTAACGCTAAATAAAAGAGCGTAGATGCGCACAAGCACGAGAGCCCTATAAAAAGAGAAAACTGTGAGAGAGAAAGAGATTTTTGTTAACGAATTTTGCTCTTGCATAAATAATTATACGAGCGATATGAACTCTCTCGCATAGTGGCCGACCGTTACATACCCACTTTTTTCATTTGAATTTTTTATTATTATTATTATTATTATTATTCTTTTTTATTCTCCTTATTCATGACAAACAAGCTTTGTTCTCTGTATTACTCTTTTTTTTTTACTTTTTTTTATCGCACAGTTTGCTATTTCATCTCTTAAGATACGTATCAAAGCGGCCTTGTCGAGGGTAATTAAGAAGTTCCGACAATATAAGAAGAGCTAAAAAAAGAAGAAAGTTCGAATAAAAAGAAATAAGAGAGGAGAGGATGAAAGAGAGAAAGAGAAAAGCGAGAAGAGTACAGCTCGCAAGTAAGCTTTTTGCAATTAAAAAGAATGACGTAATATCGAGAGGGAGAAGTAGAGTGCGGAGGTTTCGCGAGTTGTCCACAACCGTCATCGTATCGATTATATCGTCTAACGGATCCTCGAACCCCCCCCCCCCACGAGAGGGAGAGGCTTTCAACTTGCGTCGTGACTTATGAAAGTGACGAAATGTGTGCACGCGCCCCTTTCCATCAGAATACTCGGGACATAATTACATTTTTATTTCGCGTTAACGAAGCCAAGCCCCCACATCTTTCTCCTCATCTCTTTCTCACTAGCCGTACACTCTATTCGGTCACAAAAGCATTGACGCACACTGACTTGACAGAATATTCTGCTCTTCTTTATTTTTTTATTATTTTTTTTTTTTTTACACTCTGCATCTCTTGGTCCGTGCTGTGCTTTCTTCGCGATTAACGTCGCCGATGACGCCCCCAGTTTGAAGATGAGAAACTTATTACTTCGTTTGATTAAAAAATTCTTTCGTCTCCCAGCTGCTGCAACTGAAACTCTCTTTCTTTCTCTCTATCTATCTATCTATCTGTCTATCTCTCGAGCCAAGATCTCTACCGTTTTTATTCTTCTCTTCTTTCACTCGATATGATGCCTTTCAAGCGGGCTTCCGCTTTATTCTACCTGGTAAAAATCATTCCAAAGCAAGCTTCATTTTCTCTTTTCAAAGCAAAAAATTCGGACAAGAGAGTGTACACTACGTTTTAGCCTGTTTTGACTCTGCGCGAAAGACCGTTAGTGTAGTGCCTTTCTTCATTAATTTCATGCAGTGTATGATAAAAAAAAAAATCAACAAAAAAAAGAAGAGATAACAATATTAACCTTTTCAAGTTTAAATTTACGTTACTATGAAAAGGTCGCACATTCTTTCGTTGAAAAAAAGAAGAAAAAAAAAAACAATTGATACTTTGTCTTTTTTTTTACAAATTACGAGGTAGCTTCGATATTTTGTTTGATCAAAGAGCAAACTCGCGTGTATACTCACCTATCGAGAGGAGGTACATAAACACGATAGAGTTTTGTGAAGTAATAAAAAGCAAGTGAAAAGGATAAAGGCGAGAGAAGAGCCAGAAGGAGGAGGAGGAGGTGGAGGTAAAAATGAGAGGGAGCTAGTCGTAAGAAGGGTCTTGCCCTAGATAATATCTCGCGCGCATGATCCCATTCGATATATAATTCCTTTGGCATGCAGGATATGAGGGAAGAATTATGCAAAGGCGCGTGAAACGTCTCCATATATTATACTTCAGGCCTTTTTCTCTAGCTAAATTTTCCTTTCCTTCTCTCTCTCTCTCTCTCTCTCTCTCTCTCTCTCTTTCTCTAACTTTATCTATCTCTCTCTCTTTCTATCTCTTGAGCTTTTGCTCTCGAGACTCTAACGACGCAAACGCTGCTAATTTTTCAGATTTCTTTCCCTACTCCTTTTTTCTCCGTGAGCCTCTTCTTCATTCTGTTTCTCCCTCTTGTCTTCATCATCGCGTTTCTGCCTGTTAAAAGACGTAAAGAAAGCCTGCAAACGTGGAAATGTAGCCGAGAGTCGAGTGTATATATGTGAATGGTTATTATTTGGAATAAGAGAATCATGGAAAAAGAGACGAGGGAGATGATGATGATCATGATAATGATGATGATGGAGAAAAATAAGGCGATGGTAAAAAGACGCGTTAAAAACAATTACACTGCGTGACTTGTCCGTATTTCTTTTTTTATTCTCTCTCTCTTTTTTTCTTTTTTTCTACCTCTCGTCAGCGGCAGCGTTTTCGGATTAAGACATTCTTTTTGCGAAATGATTCCTGCCAGGCAAAACCACGAGCTCAGAAGAAAGAGAAATGGAGATGGAGAGATAAAAAGAGAAAAAGAAAGACAGAGAGAGAGAGACAGACAAAGATAGACTTCTAGACTACGCAGGCAATGAGTTTTCGTTCACCCTGTGTCTGGCTCTAGAACCTGTGACGAATCGCTCCAAGTAGGTACGTCCTCAGGGATCGCATTGCTCTTTTTTCAGTCCTTGTTAATGCCTCTACACATTTATATCAACAACTACAAATGTATTGACGGAAAATTAGATGATTATATTATTATAATCATTTATTATCATAATTAGTTTAAATATACCAGTAAAATATAATATTTCATATAATTAGGTATAATAACTTTCAAGTCCAAATTAAGGAAATTCATGTGGGAATCAATTTATTAATTTACATGTAACAAATATTGCAACATAGGATTTGTATAAATTCACCTAATATGTGTAGAGCGAGCACCAACAAATTAATTACATTGAATTTTTTTATTAAAATTCGTCAAAAGGTTAACTTTATTTTTTTTCTTTTTTTTAGTATAAAAAAATTTTAATCTTTAAAATTTCTTCCAACCACCTCTCGGTCGTTTATATAAACCCTTGAAGACAGAAAGAAAGTAAAAAAAAAAAAAATTCGCCAGAGCATGATGAAACCGCATGAATTCAGAGGCTGCAAAAAGAGGTTGTCGTCGTTGTCGTCGTTGTCGTAAATAAAGAAAAAAGATGAGTCTCCGTTAAAGTTTTGGAAGGTCCTGGGGCTCACGAGCTGCCAGAGGCAGTTATGGAAGAAAAAGAAGAAGAAGAAGCAAGTGAGAAAAAGTACGCGGCGCCGTGTATAGAGACGCGTCGCACTAGTTATAAGGCCTTAATCGCAAGAACGCACGCAAAAAGATCGTCGTATATGCTAGCTTACTTGCTTGCTTGCTTGCTTGCTTATTCGCGGCTCAACCTTGAACTTGCTCAGATGCTAGGTGGAGGCACCGTGCGGAGGTGAACGTGCTCGTCCATTCATAGCGCGTTAAGAGAGAGGAAGAGAGAGAGAGAGAGCGCGAAGGAAACGCAAGAAGGAGCGAGAAAAGAAGGGTGCGGAGAGCTGAAGGGGCAGAGAGAGAGAGAGAGAGAGAGTGTGTGTAAGAGAGAGAAAGATGCTATTTGGATTTACGTAACGATTCTAGGTATACGCGTCCCGTGCGAAAAGAATGGGAGACATTGAGGAAGAGCTAGCGAGAGCAAAAGCCGTGGAAGAGTGAGAAACAGGGGAAGCAGATGGAAGAAGGGGGAGGCGGCTGAAAAGATAGAAGGGACGTGTAATGAACTCACGCGATAATCCCGTATAAAACCAACCAACTCGCTTCCCGAAGTGCATTTCATGGGAGAGACGTGCGTCTCCTTCTAGAGGTAATTACGAGGATTACCTCATCGCACGCTCCTACATGTTAATTCCTCCCACAGCTCCATACCCTCTGTTCTCTCTTTTTCTCTTTTCTGCCCCCCCCCCTCCCACCTACCTCTCCCCTTCCCACCGATGCTTGTACTCACGCTCTTGTTTTTAGGTCGACAGATACGAATGCGTAACTTGGTATACCAACACCACCATCACCTCCACCACCCTTTTTTAAATACGCGCATGAATTCTGTTTTTTTTCCCAATGTTATTCTTTCACTGTTGTTTTTGCGATGACTTGGTGTTTTTGGAAAAACATGGAAATGAGGCTTGCTGTAGGCGCGGAACTTTGAGCCGGAAAAGGAAGTGCAAGGACGAATGTTAACTGCGTCCGTTCTCGGAAATTTATTTTCTCAGACTTTTTTATTTTCATTTAAAAAAATTGTTTCTTTTTTTTTTTCATAAGGATTTATTATTGTTTTGAAGCGCAATGCTGCATTATATATATGCATAGGTATAACTATCCACCACTTATCATTTTGCACGAATTATGGCATTTTGTCCTGTAGATGATCTCTGCATGCCATGCAAAGATTACAATCTTCAGCTAACATTCAATATACCTCCACGTGCTATCATGCGCTTATAAAAACAGTGTTTGAAAATTTTAAAATGGACTATACGTCAACAAAATAAGCGCGAAATCATTGAAATTACACTCAGCTCTCGGATTAAATTGCTCGCGCCTCCCTGTAAGAGAAACCTTTCGCCCGTAGGAGCATATAAATAATGATTATGCAGACTCGTCGTATGATCTCCCTTTCTCTCTCTCTCTCTCTCTCTCTCTCTCTAGTTCTTTCTATCTCTTGACGTATAAATAAAGCAAGAATTGACGAGAAATTATTAAAAGTTGAGTGAAGCTCCAGTACGCATGCGTGGGGCTATTAATGAGGAATCAATTCTCGAACGACAAGCGGGATAGGAGGAGGAGGTGAGATGGCCGCCCAAGCGTTGAGCAAGTCCTGAGTACCTACCTTTCTACCCACCGGTGCGCGGCTATTACGGAAGGAAATACAGGTGGAAGAAAAGTAGCATGAAGCGGGGAGGGAGGGGAGGGGTAAATTAAAGGTAGAGGATACTGGTGCTCTCGCCCACGCGTTGCGCGCATGCGGGAGGAGGCCACGGCGACGATGCGTAATCGCAAGTCCGAGGGCGAACGACCGCACGGGGCTCTGCGGGGCGCGGCCGCACACTGCCAAGCGGTGGGTGGCGGAAAGGGGAGGAGGAGTGGGAAGAGAAGTAGAAGAGCGCGATGCTCGAGAGTAAGCCCCGTGTGCGTCGCACTCGGCTTACTCTGCTGCTGCTGCTGTTGCTGTTGCTGTTGCAACTACGTCTGCAATTCTGCGTTCTTTTTATCAAATACTACCAAGTAATAGCAGCAGCAGCAGCAATGGAAGTTGTAGTTGTAAGAGTAGTAGGACGTGGAGGAAAGAAAGAGACACAAGCGAATAAAGAGAGCCCCCTTCCCAACCCCTTTTACCCCCTACACTTTGTCCAACCCTGAGACTTACGGCAATTAAACTGCGAGACAAGTTCACTTTAAACTTCCATTCTGGCTCTTTCTCTTTCTCTTTCCTTCTCTCTGGCGCCAAGTTCGCTATCTCTTTTCTTTTCTCTTCTTTCTCCCCCCCCCCCCCCCCCCCCCCCCCTCCCCGTTAGCCTTTTTTCCCGTAGCTCTTTTTTTGCCTAGCCTTTATCTTCTCTTACGCGGCGCGTTACACCGGAATAATGTTAATCCGGCGCTTTCTTCAATTACGCTTAAGCGCGAAAAAAGCCGATGGAGGAAGCTCTTTTTAGATAAGTTTCTCCCTCTTCTCCGCACCTCCCCCTCTCACTTGGTTAACAGTCTAATCTGCCATCTCAGAGGACGAACATTGAAAAACACGTAGACACTTGCCAGTATGACTTTTTTTCGAGCCCTCGCCCGTTTCAAGTAGTGCAATATCTTACAGATTTACACTTTTTATATATTTACCTTTATTATTTCGTATCAGCCATTCAAAGGCTATAATATTGTTAAAATTACCCTTGCGTGATTTACTTGTTGTTTGTTTTGTCTCTTTTCAATGAAAAATATAACTGCATTTAATTTCACTGGATGTTGGTGACGGGTAAACACTAATCAGTCAAGATATGCAGGGAGGTGATTGAAAAATATGATAAATTTCCGCGGCAATATCAATTCCGCTAGTTTGAAAGGTTTATCGTGTTGACGATCGGCAAAGGGGCACTTTATTCTTCGTCAAAGTGTAAGAAGAAGAAGAAGAAGAAGAATAAGAAGAAGGAGAAGATGAAGACGACGAAGAAGAAGCAGCAGCTGTTGTTCCTATACAGCGTCGGCAGCAGCTTGATACTCGAACAGATCATTATATACATTGACGGCAGAAGATCATTTTTCATTTTCTCAAGGGGGCGGCGATACTTCTTCGTTTTTTCACGACACCTCGACTCATCGATCCCGTCCTTACGCTAGCCAATTTGAACCTGATACTTTTACAATATTATTCCAACGGCGGCAGCAGAAGCAGCAGCAGCAGTAGTAGTTTCATCAGATTCTCCTTATACTCGTATCGTAAATCTCTATCGTCGATAAAAATCATCCTCGTATACACACACACACACACACACACACACCTATAACGTACGCGTATACCGTCAATCTACGCATTTCTCCAGCTTATATACAGCCACTCTGAATTTAACACCTGACAATTTATTTGTAAAATATAACAGATAATTCGTTGTCTCGGAGGATTGAATCTAAGAGAGCAGTAAGCGATAAGTAGGTACGCAAATTTTTCAGGTAATCTATGTTTGGTGATAGTAGTAGTAGTAGTAGTAGTAAAATCTGTTTATGTCAAGTGCTGCCGATATAGGTATATATGTATACCTAGCTCGACAAAAAAAAAAGTCTCGATCCAGTGGCGCATTGACCGGCCTGGAAATCCCATTCCATGAATATGAAATTGCGTCGGGTGGACGACGACGACGACGACGACGGCAATCAAGGGGGGGGGGGGGGGCAACAGCAGTCCACCACAATGTACGAATGCGAAAACTTTCGGGAATTTCAACGATTCTTCCATTTCTTTCCATCCCCTCGTTTCGCACTCCGGTGTCCCCCTAACAGCCCCTCAGTCGGAGCTAGCCTTGTGGCGGCGATGAGGGTAGTTTTCGGTAGCTCTGCCGCAAAAGGAGAAAAGAAGGAGCACAGAGAGGACAGGTAGCGACAGGCTCTATTTCGGTTAATAAAGGGCTTAATTTTAACATTTCTCCCCCGAGCCACTTTAGCCACTCGAAAGTTTCTTGCTAAATTAACTTTGAGTCTTTATGCGAAAAGTTTCTAAGGGGGAAACATAATTCTATGACTAATACACCCCTGCATACCTCGTTCTCTCTCTCTCTCTCCCTTTATAGTCTCTTAAAGGACGCTGAAATTAATTGTTATTAAGAAAATTCTACTAACAACGTTTTCTCTTGTTTATTATTAATTATTATTATTATTATGAAACTTGAAACTTGTACCTAAATCCCGTGAAATAGGAAAAACCAAAATTTTTATCCGAGATTACTAAAATTTTTCCGATGAAAAAACTGATAAAAGTGGCTAGGACAATGTATCATATTCAGCACAATGCTTTTACGGTCATAAATTTTTCCGTTCAGACAAAAGGCGACGCCAAAATTTCCTTCGTATATTTATCTTAATCTAGCAACAATATAAAAGTCCTTACACGGTACACTTGCGTAATCCGCTATCTAGAAAAATAAAATTTAAATTTAAATTTCATTCTCAATATTTCAAAGTAAGAATAAAAAAAAAAAAAAACAATTTTAAGTTAAAATTATTGATTTTGGTTAGTTATTATTGACCTCTTATCGATTCCTACAATATTAGCAAATAATACGTAAATTTGAATAAAGTTAAAGCACGCGATTTAAAGCAAATGAAAATGATTAAGCATTAATTAGTCGATGTGCTAATAGAGATAAAGAGTGTGTTCGCGTGTGAGAAAAAAAGAGCGAGAGAGAGAGAGAGAAAGGAAACTAATCACAACTAATGCAAGTCTTACGCATGCACATATGCAACATAGCCAATAAAAGCAGCAAGGGTGCACATACGGGTGCGGGTATAGAACTAATTACCCGCGGCGCATATGCAAAGGACCGGCTTTGTGGTGGCGCCCATCTACGGTAATTAAGCATACTTTCGGTATGTAATTATTTTCGCGCTTAAGCCGAGAAAGAGAGAGAGAGAGAGAGAGAGAGTGAGAAAACGCTCGACTTCTTAGCGAGAATACTCGTAAGGTGGCTGAGCATATGGAGAAGTACCAGTAGCATATATAGCATCAGCATCAACAGCAGCAACAGAAGCTAAAACAGCTAAGAGAGAAGAGAACTGCGTAATGTGCCTTTTCCCGTAGGCTAGAAGTAGGCAATTTAGGCGTCGTGGCAATGGAAAATATGCGTTCCGCTTATAGCCTTCGCGTCTCTAGCGTGACTGGGGGACATTCGCGGCACGTTTTTCTCTCTGTCTTTCTCTCTTTTTCTCTTCGACATCTACACACCACCTCGACAAGCAGCATAGAGCTAGCTTAACATAAGCCAGCTACTGTGGTGGTATGTGTATAAGCTGCTTGGCTTGCTCTTCTCCTCCGTGTGACCAAACAAGCTACTCTCTCACCTCTCGCGCGCCCAAGTAAGCAAGTAAGCAAGCAAGCAAGCAAGCAATGAGCTGCTGTTGCTGCTGCCATTGCTACTATACTTCTGCAAGTGCAAGGGCTGTGCAGGCACGTGGGCTCGGAAAAATTAATTTGTATTAGATATACGTATATCAAGCGTAGACTTCCGCATTTCCGCAGACAATCACGGCTATGGCTTACACACCGATTCCCTTGACTTCGACCTTCCCCTCCGTCTGTGGCGCAAGAGCAGTCAGTCAACTTCGTTACAATCTAGCAAGTATAGCTATATCGGTTTGCTTATTCTTCTCGTGAAACTCCTTAGCCTCCTGGACTTTGATACGAGTGGGCTCCGGACGACCTCGTCTCCCCAGATTTTCTCTCAGCTTATTCTTTCTCCGCGCTGACCTATAAAGCAGCAAACTTCAGTTTATGCGGGGACTATTTCAAAACTTTTGTCTGAGTATCATTTATCTGTGTGACTCTGTGTGGGTGTGTGTGTGTGTGTCTGTGTCTCTGTTTTTCTCTTTTTTTCTTTGCATAAGTGATGCCATGACTTTTTTTGAGAATAAATCTACGTGATACCTACTTGCGTGAATAATAATACACAAGATTTTCATAATTTGCATGCTACCTAATAAATATTTTTTACGTGCAACGCTGCGAAAAATAAAAATTTTAATCTGAGAAAAAAAGGAAGAAGAAGAAAAAGAAAAGAAGAATTGCTAAGTGGATTCATGCCAAGCAGTTTTTTCTGCAAATTTCGTTAGAGAAGAAAAAAAAATGAAAATAAATAAATCAACAAAAAATATAAAATAAAAAAAAAAAATAAAAAGTTCGTCAGTCATAAAAGTTTACGGCAGTAGTAGCAGCAGTCTAGCTTGACTCAAAATGTTTTGCATCCTTCGCAAGATTAATCAAGTCATCCGAGGCAAACCGTCGTTAAACCTGTAGGATTGCTTCTCGCAAGCTCTTAATTTTGTGAAATTTTTGAAGATCAATAGCCTTTGGAGGGCAAAGAAAATTAAGCAGACAGTGAAATGCACACAATGCTGCAGCGAGTGGGAAATTCATTAACGTCAAATGCTCTTATATGTAAATGGCATAGGAGTACCTAAGGCGGCGAATCATCCAGCTTAATCGAGTAAGTCATAGAGAAGATGTATAGTAAAATAAAAGTGAGGCTAGCCTCGGAACTTTGAACGCGCGATGTCTTTGTCCGGATAGTGCACGGTACTCCGTAGCCAAAGGCGATCACGATGCAGCGTGCAACTTCCGATTCACCTCTCCTCCTCATCCTTTGACTCCAGCTTCGTCTTCCTTCTGCCCCATCTAGTCCTCTATACCAGTGCGCCCACTTCTCGCAAGTGCGGTCCAGCTTTTGCGCGAGCGAAACGCGCTGACGTTGTCGTCGTCGTCATGAAACTTGAAAATAAGGCCGATAATACTGGCATACGAGGATCGCTATGGAGCGCTGATTATTGCAGGTCGCTGGTGTGTGGCTACGTGTGTTTATGTGTGTTTGTGTTTATCCCCCGCGATGTGTTTACTTTTATGTTTAAAGCACGAAATAAATACTGCCTCATAAGAGGCCGATTACTTAAATTGTCCGACTTTGCTTTTTTTTCTTTTTAGTTACTGTCGAATTTTTTTTCTGCTTCTTCTTCAATATTTTTTCTGTTCTTTGGTAAAGCAGCGTTATTTATAAAAAGTCTCTTTGTACACCGTGGGCTGATTCAGATATTGCTTTTGTTTGACTTTCAATGCTGACAGGTTTTAATTACCGTTTGCGGTATACGAGGTAAATTATAATTATTTTCAAAGTTTCACATTTACAAGCTATACCTACCATTATAACGTTTTCTGATCGCTCTAAGTATTCCAACGATTTCAACTCTTTTTAAAATTACGGTGCTTCTTATAACGTTTAATGCAGGTGTTAAATGAGACATTTTCAACCGGTCTCTTTGCTTAACAGTAGTTTACTGTGTGATACACATACCTATAAAATAATGATCCATAAATATCATTTAGTCGGTTCTTAAGTACCCCAAGCAAAATTAATTAAAAATATAAAAAATAATAAAAGTACAAAAAAAGGATTTGAAAAAGCGTAGACGTAAAAAAATATTGAAAAAGGAAAGCCCAGCAGGCGCTACAGTGGAGAAACAGCGGATTTAAAACAGTAAACATGAAAAAAACGAGTTAAGCGAATAAAAAGAAGGAAAAAAGTGGTAACGTCGAATGGAAAAAGAGGGATAGAGTCGGGCATTTGAAAGTAAAAAAAAATGTAATTTTAGTTGAGTGCAGCCGCGAAGTGGAAAAGAGGCATCATCATCATAATCATCATCCTCCGCATCACACTCGTGATAAAGATAAGGGCGTATGCACTACTGCCAAAGTCAGAGAGAGAGAGAGATAAAGAAAGCATTTGAGGTGAGGGAGAAAAAAAGGAAAGAGTTAAAGGGGCACGCTGCGATATGTTTACGAGTGCAATATGCGGTTTGCTCCCGTAGCTGCGCTTACGACTGGGAGTACTTTGCCCGGGAAAAAGCCCGCCGGAGCTCGGAAGAAGTGCTCCATCCCGGTATGCAGGCTGAAAAACATTTTTGAGCAGCAGCAACAGCAGCACCACCAACAAAACCAGCAGCAGCAGCGCTATCATACTGGGCCAAGTTAAAGCGGAAGCAGGAAAAGCAGCAGTGGCGCATGGTTTGTCAGCCTCCCCCCCCCCCTCCCTAAGCAGATACAGGGAAGCTGGAGTTCGCACATTAATTGCCCACGGCTATCACACTTCAAGCGAAATACCGCGGGTGGGACATGCCAATAAATAAGTGCGATATATGGTATGGTTGCGCATTATGATCCAAGTCCGAGAGTGCAGGGGGGAAAGAAAGGGTGGGGTGAGAAAGCAACAACGGAGTTCTTACTGAGGATGGGCTCCAACACATGAAGATGAAAAAAGAAGAAGAAGTATAAGGCCTGTTTGGAACGAGGAAATGGCACGGTAGTAGCCAGAAGTGCAACAGTAAGCCCATCGACGTGCGCTAATCAGACAACATCTCTCTCTCTCTTTCTCTCCCTCTTTTTTCTCCCAATGCCAAAAGGCCTTCTCCTTCTCAATATATTAATGTGCGTGCTCCGGAATGAATGGACATCCGGAACGGCCGTTTCGTTTTTAATTTCGCAATAATGTACTAGCCGTGCTCTAGCTCATACCGGTTGAAGTGTTCCTGAAAGAGAGACACAGAGTGAGAGAGAGAGAGAGATAGCTCAAGCTCCTTGGGAAATTGAAGCGCGCTCACGCCTCACCAGCGTCTGTCACACGCTCTCATGATCGACGATGTCCGGACGGCAGGAGGCCTAATGAGTCTGTTGCCCAGACGTTTTTGCCCAACTCCTCTCCCATCTCCCCATTACCCTCTCTTTTTCTCCACTCTCTCTCTCTCTCTCTCTCTCTCTCTCTCTCTCTCTCTCTCTCTCTCACTCTCCTCCCTTGCTTTTCTTGACGAGCTTGCTTAACGGACTTGAGCCACCGAATATCTTTCCGCGTTCAGTTTCCTTACACCAGCCAAGCAATTTGCGGCCAAACTCGAGGCAGTTTGAACGTCGTTGCGGCTCGAGACTCGCAAAACTGCAGTTTAAGAGATATCCACTAAGTTGAGGATTATGAGGTTGAATTCGATTCGAACCCAAATTATTTTACCCGTTTCTTTATTTTATTTATTTATTTTTTTATTTTTTTGTTTTTTTATTCTCGTTGCGTCGACGTAAGGTCGGTATATACGTAAGTTGTATGTGCTAAGGCTTGTTTATAACAACGACGAATCCGTTAGTAAGTTTAATGGAGCTTAATGGATAGCGCGAACGCACGATGCTAGTATAGTAGACAAAAACTACTATTACATAGATATACATATATCATCAAGTGCATGAATGTGCCGTGACGTTGGCAAAAAAGGATCATGCGCGCGCACACACACACACCTTAACTAGCCGCATCGAGCTGTTATGTATGTATATTACTCTTCTGATGATGATCCAAGAGCTGAGCAGCATAGAAGTCGCGCTTCTACTATTTAACCGTAAAGCATTTATTAAATATTTTTCCCGCCTATTTAATGCCTTACACATCTCTCAGCCTGAGATCCAAGGAAAATTAATTAATCCGGTCCCGGAAGGTGGACAAAACAACAAGAAAAAAGAATAGTAGAGCCATCGTGCAGTTTAGACGAGCTGCAGTAAGTATACTTAGTAGTATATCAGACGAGTTGAGCAACTTTTGCGCTTTCTCTACTTACTCCATAGGTATATATCGGTACGTACACAAAGCTAGGCTGTACGCGTGACTTTATCAGTCTTGCAAGAGAGAGAGAGAGAAAGAGAGAGAGAGAGAGACGAATGGCAGTTGCCTAAATGCCTACATATAGTATAGCATCGCAGCAGTAGCTCATACGCGAGTACAATACAGCCGGTAAGCCTAGTCTATCAGCTGAAACGCCCTCACCTTAACGTTCTGATGCAGGGAGTAGGATATATAACAAGTGCAGCTGGTACACCTAGGATGCGATGCCGCCCGGCTGGCGTTCGTGAAACCGGTCATCAGAAATGTGTACGACTAGTGCCACCGCCGCATACATATATACATATACCTGCGCTCGCTCTTCACGCTGCACTCTGAGCATCTCTCCGCTCCTCTGGAATCTATCTTAGTGCAACGCCGTTCTGCTGCTGTTGCTGCTGTTGCTACTACTGCTTCTCGTGAAAAGCCAACGCGGGGAATATAGCCGCGGCAAGAGTCCCGGTGTTTAATGCGACCGTTACGGAAATTACGGCTGCAGCGCGCTCGCGCTCGAAAGAGAGAGAGAGTGAGAGAGAGAAAGCAACGCACAAGCAAAGAAGCAAGTAATGACGAACGCTTACATCGATCGTTTTGCAACGGCGCTCCTGCCTGCTTCCCTGCACCTCTCCTCCACCTCTCTGCACACGCACGATATCTCGCATAGTTTTATTTTTTATTTTTTTCATTTTACCACTATACGCAGCCATACGAAGATAAAAAACCGCTGCTAACTGCATTAGCAGAATGCTTTCTCAAAGAATTCTGAAAAACAAAATTGATAATATTTAAAATCTCAAAGAGCAACCCAGAAA